>CAJNJA010006017.1:0-17229 GCA_905231915.1 Symbiodinium necroappetens
ACCAATACTTTTCTCTTAGAGATGAGTCGGGGCCCGAAGGAACCCACCATTTCGGCCACCTTCAGGCAAAGACATTTAGACAACCCCCCGCATGCTTTACATCCTGTGTGATGCACAAGTAACGTAAGCTTGCCACAGATCTACTTTGTCCGCTTCTTTTCGCTGTCTGCTGATGTCGAGAAGCAGATCCGGGACATGTTGGACTACGCACACACAATCCCAAGTATCCCAAAAAGGGGGACATCGGCCTCCCAAAGCACAAGCGGCAAAAGCCGAAGCCAAGCCCCGGCATGAAACGCGATTCCCCATTTTGCGTCTGAAGCCGAGTGGCGGAGCATGTGAATGTTACAGCGAGGGCCTGCCCCAGTGTAGTCATCCAACTCGGTGTATCGTTAGATGTATATCTCAGCTGCACTCCTCTGCATTCGAGCTGACTGCCGTGGGCTCTGCACCTCAAGTGTCGGATACCTGCATCTGAGGAAAACCCCGGTCGGCTGCTCGAACTCTTGCAATTGTAATCCAGTGTGAAACACAACTAAAATCACAAAATAAGCTATATCGCGCAACCGAACACATAAAATCAATAACCCCTGACTAACCCGATGGACTTCTCCGTGGATATGGCGGCCGACGCCCTTCAAATCCCGTGGTCGACGTGTTGGATTAGCGCACAACAAATCCATTGATCCTAAACTTCCTAAACCACCGAAACAACGCGAAATGGAAAAATCGACGTACGCAGTATGGAGAAAATATCCTTGACATCTGAAACACCTTAACAAAACACAGGCAAATCGCGTGTGAAACACAACTAAAATCACAAGATAACCTATATCGTAGACCCGAACACATAAAATAATCATTTTAAAATCAATAATCCCTGACTAACCCGAGGGGCTTCTCCCAGCTGTCATTCCCAGTGTCTTGGATGTCGTGTCACAGTCGCTCTCTCTGACTTACCTTCTCGCTCAGCTGCCTGCAGTTTGTTCGGCTTCCAGCTCCCCCGTCTAAGGTGGGAGCCATCTCTGCGGGTGGAGACGACGAGGCCATGGGTCGCACCCCAGCATCTCATCTCCTTGTGGCCGCAGAGCACGCCTAGGCGGGGAAGATGATTGCAGACGCCATGGCCAAGGCGCTGTCTACGACGAATTGCGAGCATATATGCCACAAGCCATCACACGAGGGGGCGGTTATTGGCCCGAAGCGGCGTTTCGTTTTCATTTGCACCTTTCTGCGAGGTCGGTGGAAGTGGTGTGATCTCTTTGGAGGAGCCAGCGGCCTACACGACAGGATGCATGTCGACAAAGTGCAAAACCGTTCCTTGTAGGTCCCAGTCGACCACTACCGAAGTGGAATTGACAGAGGGAATGAACTTGGACAAGGCCAGAGTCCTGATATGAATTCTTGCCCTGAACTTCGTGGGCTGCCCTGCCCCCTCAGGGATATCTATCTCCGTACCTGTGCCTCGATGCATCCAACCCGACGAGTCGAACTTGGGAAGCGTTCTGAGCTCAGCCGCATGTTTTGGCTTCGCCTTGCAGGCTTTGGGATTGCCTGCGACAGAAGAACTGTCCAGAGGAATGCACCGCTCGTCCTGGTCACGGACCAGAAGATCTCCATGGCCCAACAGGAGCCCCGAGCCTTGCCTTGCTCTGTCGCTGCTTGCCCGCTGCTTGCCTCTGCTGCCGCTTGCTGCAGGAGTTGATCCCCATCTTGACCATTGCAAAGCAGATGTCTAAGCCACTCCTTGTTGTGGCGGACACCATCGAGAAAGAGGCAAGGGGGCTCTTGCTGAAATGGCCCAGCACGGCCGGATTCAATCAAGTTCTCAGGTGCTGGCGACGTTGATCGTAAACAAAATTCGAGGCATTGTCGACTGCTGCTGAAGCCTGAGTCGTCAGTTCACCTGAGTTCAAAGATGCTGTGAGCACCACTTGGGCTGCGGAGCCGAAGAAGGTGCGATTCAAGCACCCGGTTTCGGTGACAACCGAAAGGCCATTCTGCAGGCGAAGCGGAAGATGTATTGTTGTGAGGATTCGTGTGTGGCATGATATGAAGCCGAAGTGTGCTGCAGGACATTGCCTTGGTGACCAACGCCACGCCGATGCCTGAGACAGCCCGAGAGGGACATGGGGGGACAGAGTTCTCAGATGTTCTCAGGTACATCACAGAGGACCTGGGCCGCAAGTTAGAGTCCATCACGGCCGAGGACTTCGGCTGGACTCCAAGAGTCCGAACTACTCGGAAGTACACGCCACGCAGCTAAAGCAAGGCTCAGCCCGCCGAATATCCGTGGGCAAGGACCAGCTGAATCTTCAGTTCACCTTTGCAAGCGGTACTCGGGGAGGACTCGACCACGATTGTGGCAGATGCACCCAAAGAGGACCGTGAACGCCTCAGCTCGAGAGTTCAGCAGACTCACGTCCAGAGGCTCTGGAAGAGCGCTGCGAGCAGCTCCGAAGGTCCCACGCAAGTCGGCGTTTGCTCGTGCGCAGAGCCTTCTGGATCAGGCAGATCGAGGAGACGAAGAGCAGCTACACGAAGGAGCAGCTCGAGAAGCGCCTCGCCAAGCTTGTGGGCGGCGTTGCCCTGATCAAGGCTGGCGGCGCGAAGGCCAAAGCAAGTGTACCGAGTACCGATGTGGCTGCAGGTTGGTGCGACAACGGAGACTGAGTTGAAGGACACCAGCGCCAGTGCTCGAAATCGCGGTGGCGCACCACTGGCAGGACAAGAAGCTCCGACTGGAGGATGCGATCAATGCGACCAAGGCAGAACGTCCTTGTCCGCCTCTGCTCGTTGGCCCGCAGAGCTGCAGTGAGCTGCAGGCCGCAGTGGATGAAGGCATCGTACCCGGCGGCGGTGCAGCTCTGTCGCTGCCTCGGCTGTCCGCGATTTCAAAAGCAGAAGAAGGACACTGCCTGACCTCCTGATTGTAGTTGGCAGCCGACGAGGTGCCACCTCTCGCAAGCGCTGCGGTCGTGGGCACCGGAGAATCTCTCAGAGGCGCACCGAGCGGCACGGCGCTCCTGCAGCGGATGCGATGCCACGTGGCGATCGTGGCGCTTTGGTCCAGGACGAGCTGAAGGGCGCCCTCATCGTTGCCGACTCCATGAGTGCACCTCTCAAGCGCATTGCGGTGCGCCCTGCGCATGATTGCGCTTGAGCGTAGGTGGAAAAACTCCGCTTTTTGCCTTGCCAGGCAAACTCTGGCCAAAATGGCGAGCTCGTTGCTGAAAAGGCACGCACACGCACGACCAATATGAGAGCTGTTACGAATAAGGGGGCCAACACTGCCCCTAAAAAGCTGAATGTTTACGCTTCAGGCCGTGCTTGATAGCACCCGTCGGCTGGGATTTTTTGTCGCCGTCCGAAGCTTTCGTAAAACCTGTGAGTCTGAATGCTTGAAGACTCTCACGTTGCACGCTGATCTCCGGTCAAAGGTTGTGGCCCGCCTTGATAGACGAGCGGTTCCTGTGTTGGTCAAGTCGCACCTTCGCTTAAGGAAGTTTGGCCAATAGTTTGCCGGGAGAAAGATTGAACCGATTCTGTTTCGCATTGACATCGCCGGTTTGCAGGTGCAGTTTCGTCAACACGGTTTCTACGACCTTGTAAACAGTGCCGGGACACCGCAACCCCTATCGCCTTGTGGCGGAATCGTGTCGGCAGTTTGCAGTGAATTCGTGTCGGCCCCTTCTTAGTGGCTGGCTTGGTTGATACCGCCAGTCAGTTCGAGCTATTGCAGACATCGCACTCATCCAAGTTATTGCTTGACTTCGCCAAGCTATCTGAAAAGAAGAGTTTTCAGGGCAGAGTGTTTGCTCGCATTGACTGACAGGTTGCAGATACAGCAGACACGAAGCAAGGACTGACTGGACTCGGTTGACAAGTGTTGACGAACATGAATCTGATTCTAAGTCTGCAGGCTTTGACGCGCTAATGTTGCAGTATGCGGATATGCTCGAGCAACTTGACTGAACTGCTTTTGCTCCACGTCAAGAGTGTTCGTGGTCGTCTCAGGCGGGGCATCATCGATCCGGCGAAGGCTTGATGTGAGACGGCCGGCTCATCCTTATCTCAGCGAAATTCTTTGAAGGTCACTCGATCCGCCCTGCAGAATGCAACCTCCATTGCAGCCATGATTTTGACTACCGAGTGTGTCAGGGGCCGAAAGGGACTGCTGCATGATGGTGGTGATGAAGAAAGGCAGATGAGGCAGCAGCTCTGTGCTGGCTACTCAGGTGGTCGTCGATGCTGACAGCAAGGATGACGATGCCGACGATGGGGAGGAGGATTTTGACGCACTACCGGCTTCGTTGAGGCTTTTTCGGAAAAGGCTGAGGCAAGTGCGAAAATGAAGTACGATCTGCATGGCTGCCAGGATTACTGAGGCCAAGAGCTTGGTGGCAGCCTCAGTACCAGTCTGAAAGCAAATCCAGCACAGGAAAAGCTCTTCTCTCAGCTGCAAGATGTGCGATTTTTGAGGCTTTGAATTGGCCGACTGTGCTGTAACCTGATCCTGTGACGGTCGCTGGTCATGTGCTTTAAGGCTTTCTGAGTTTTCCCGGACACATGATTCGACGGAGACATAGCACGTATCAATTGCAGCTGGTTTTGAATCTTTATCCGGGACAGAAGAGACGGGGCACATGGTACCATTTTTGTCTGTGCACGCGGGCCACTTGCAGTCTTGCGGTCTTCATGTTGCGTAACTAAGCACAGCCTCCTTTGTCCGGGTCCCAGCCTGGAGAGAAGATCGCACAACTCGACTTGCACGATGTGTAGTATTGATCCCGAAGGATGGCCAGCGGGGATGAGATAAAAGCAATTGCAGTGCATATCGGAAGTTTGACAAGCTTGCTAAGGAAAGAAGGCCAGACCGTTTCCACTCAGATTTGTCATGTCTCTCATCCCCGGGTAGAGTGACTCAGAGTTGAGTGTCCGGTGGATGCACTGTCTTCGTGCCGCCATCTTTGCCAAGCCGGAGACTTGGGAGTGAGCACAGCCCAGCCTCATCACTTCTCTCAGCTTGTCTCTGCCGCTTGGTGTCTCTTGATCCTCGGAGCAGAGGGTGCCAAAGATTCATGGACTGGCCACTGGAAAGAAATGGCCGTGACCTTTTTGCCAGAGAGCCCCCTCTTCGCGAGCTTCTGAAGCTATCGGCGCCCAGCAACCTGTCTGCTCGAAACATGGAGGATGCCCTGGTCCGGGTAATCAGCAAGCACTCGCTCTACCCAATGACAGGGAGCAGTTTATGTGATCATGTCTTGTCTGTGTCGCTTGGCGTCGTTCTCATCTTCTCTATGCAATCTGAGACAAGCCTTTGGCCGCCTCGCATGCAGTAGTGCAGCACTCTAAGCCTCTAAGTCTAAGTTCAACTCAAGAACAGCGCTTGTGTATAGCCGTCAAGTTACCAGAAAAGCGCAGTTATCTGCTGCAAACATTAGTTTCGCTTCGTGGAGAACGCTGGAGGCCGACAGCAGCGTTCATGCTCTGAGTAGGATCGTCGTATGTTGGCAGCATGCGTGGCAGGACTGATGGCTCCGCGGTGTCATGCCGCAAGTCTCGGATGGAAAGTTGGCCGTCCTTGCTCGCTTGTTTGCACCCTTCGACTGACACGGACTATGTGCGTCCCCAGAAGACAACTAAGACCACCGTGAAATTCGGTTTGGTTCAAGCGTTTCCCGATGCCAGCGTCGTCGAAGTGCAACAGAAACTTCTGTTGACACGCCCAGCAACGATGAAAAGCTTGGTGCTTAGAGGCTTAGTGCATGCAGAGATGTTTGCACTTCTTCCATAGCGTTCCACACTGCCCAAGGCTGTTCAAGAAGAGCGCTACAGCACGACCCCTGGAAATAGGAAGCTGCTGCTACACTTCACCTGTGGAGCAAATCGAAGCAAGGACCACCTCGATTCCAAGACGCATCCCCGACGAGTTTGAAACGGAAAGACTTAGAGATAAGCGACCGTTACGTGCGGCCTGGGCATTTGCCGATCCTTTCCATCGCTTCGAGGGTAAAGGCTCTAGGCTGCATAGTTTGTGTGGTTTCGGTGTTTTGACTGTGGGTGACGTTTGACTTGACTTCCGATCTGGCGTCTGGGTTGTGGTGGAATGCTCTTGCCTGCTTGTTTACGGGAGTGCTGCAGCGGTTGTCTTCTTTATGTGGTTCATCAGGTGCTTCATTTAGGTGCAGCAGGCAGTCCCGAAACAGGGTTTAGCCGACGCTTTGTTCCAACTGTCTGTCACAGGGAGGCAGAAAAACCGTCAAAAACAACAAGTTAGTGTGGGCCACTCAGATCTGCAAAGGATCGGACATGTGAATGGGGGAAGGTTGCTAACCTGAGAACTGTGGCATGGTCATTGTACAGATGGCAGGACGAGAGCCAGAACCTTCACGGAGGGTTGTGGGATCCCGCATGCCACAAGTCTGCCTGCGGAGTCGACTGGGGTCCCGATCTCAGGAAGGCCAAGTGGGAGACTCCAAGGATTTTTTTGTAGATCAGATCACAGGCGCCTGTGACTCCAAGGACAAGGACCTGCCACCGGAGACGACGGGAGTTGCCCGTAAGCACGGTTCCCAAAAGTACATTATGCTTGCAGATGCTTGCAGGTCTTGAACATGTCGGCTTTGTGCTCCGCTGAGGTTCAGGTCTGCAGTGTCGAGAGTAGCTCTGGCCGTGAGGCCGACCTTGATCAGGCTCCTCGCCACGGTACTTGACTTCATCCGTCTGCGTGCAGAAAATCTGAAAGGACCCGAGTGGCCGAGGATGTGGCACAAGCCACGTCGGAGTGTGACAAAGATCTCGAGGAAAGCCGGCTCGATGTGCATCCCGAGCCCGGTCACAGCAGCCTGTGAGAGGCCTCCCTCATGCCACCGGGAAGGACTCGCCCTGCCGGCGACCTAAGTCCATCTCTGACTAGTCGGAACGATCACAATCACGAGTTTTGCCGTCTTTTCCAGGGCATCGCAGAGATCGCCTTTGATAGCGGCTCTTCCCAGTGACCGGAGTAGTCTTTTTTTTTGCTCGCTGCTTTCTGTGCTGGTGGCGTTTAGAATGGTCTCAGTTTTTTCGAGGTACTGCTTAATATCCCACGCAGCCTTTCCAGAGCAGATGTTGGAGCGTATTGTGAAGCCCGCGAGCTCCCCAGAGGGTCTTGCCATGTAAAGCCGAGGGGGTCATCCCGACATCGTCGTACCGAGGAATGGGGTCTTCGAAATCCCAACCTCATTCTCTCCATCATGGGAGGTCCGCACGCACATGTACCTCAACCTGCCACTGCCTGCCGACTGCCGCACTTGCTGCAGGTGCAGGGAACATGAACTTGCCTCCCGACAAGTTCGACCTTGAGGGCTTCTCACAGGGACTGGTTGAGGCGGGTCTAAGCGGGTTGAAGCACGGGCATGGAATGTCATGGAGAATGGTGAAATCGTCAAGGCGGCCACTCGCACCTCTGGCTGGGTGATAACGGGTGGCACCGCCAGTGGAGTGATGGACATCGTCGGCAAGGCCGGGTGCATGCCTCCTCGCTGCCGGGCCAATACTCTCCTGTCTCAGGCAATGCAGAGACACGACAAGCAGCGCCAGGCCGGTTGTCGTCATGGTCGTTGTCCTCTACGTCTTCGCTGACCCCTCTTAGTGCATCGGCTCCTGAGGTGCCGTGCCTTGGCATCACTCCCTACGGCGACAATCTCAGATTGGGATGCTCTTTGAGCTCAGACGAGATACCATCGTTCTGAAGTTCAAAGGAGCGCTCACGTGCAAATGGCGTGACCTCATCAATTCAGCTTACGTCAGGGTCCCAAAAGTCAGAGGAAGGGGGTAGGCGCGTCCTACACTGCCAGCCCAGCTGTTGAGGATCCGGACTTCTCCGCTGTGACAAAGGTCCCGTTCCAGCCAGAGCTTGTCGCAGTCAGCATCTGCCCCGGTTGCGTTTTGCAGGTGGATGCTGCTGCCGCAAAGCCCGCAGAGGGGGCGCCACCAGAAACCGATGGAAACATTCCATTGGCGGCTCTCCAGGACTGAGCAGCTGGACTTGGGCTTGGGTGCAGAGAATTAGTGGAAGCGAGAGCCCGCTGCCAGGACAACCACTCCCACTTCATCATTTGTGATAACGGCGAGGCAGAACTGCTCATCGCATTTGGATTGACGATATTTGACGATGCAGTGCAGACTTGTGCGTGACAGGTCGGAAGCAAAGCCTTCGGTACCGAGATCCAATTCCGCGATGCGCTAATTTTTGCAATGTGCCGTTGACAAGTTGGAGCAGAATATGTCAATGCAGTGCTTAGGCACGAAGTTCGAAGAGTTCGTGACGAGGGACCGCAAAAGCGTGGACTGTCAAAGAAGGACCGCAGAACGCTGCAGTGGTCAAGACACCGGCAGGGCGTGAACGCCGGCGGTCTGCGAACTCGAGTTCCACGTGTGCAGCACCCAGACCTTGCCGGGATTGGCGGTGAACGACTCACGCCACTGTTCAACTTGCGTTGCGCAGGTCATGATTTTGGTGAACGGTGGCAAGATCTCGCTGATTTCGCTGGTGCAGGTTGCAGTCCGCCGCTGTCTGAGCAGGCAGCCGTTCCAGCGTCCATTCTTTCTGTAGGCCATCAACACCGGCTGCCCTCTCGTAGTTTGCCGAGGCAGGACTTTGTCTGCAAGAGAAATTCATAGCCCCATATTTCATAGGACCCGCTCCAGGAACTGGCCGCATTGCGGATGTCATCTGCCGGATCCTCGAGAAGCCGTGCGTGGCAGAGACAGATGACGAGATTGATGAGGCACAGCCACATTGACACGTCAACATCGTGTCAAATGTAACGGAACAACTAGAAGAGCACGAGATCGGAATTGGCCGTCCAGGAGAGTGGCTCGGAAAAGGATGAAGACGCCCAGTTCCGACAGGCATTGGACCTCGCCGTGAAGGAAGCGGTGGGGCTGGTCTGCTGTGTTATGACGTGCTGTGATGTGAGAGTCGCGGTGCACATGGCAGGAGTTCATGCCAAAGGACACCCTGAGCCCGGAGGATGTGGCGAACTTCCAGACCATTGCCTGGAACTCGAAGTCTTGGACGTGTAGGCAGAAGCGTCGCCTGGCACGGCCAGGTCCGGAGCCAGATGGTGGAAATTTACACCATCAACGATCGCTTCGAGGTCCGATGGGAGCTCAAACCTTGCGATTGGGATGTCACATGCCATGTCAGGACGTGGTGTTGCGGGCGGTGTTGGGCAATGCCATCGCTATGTGTGCCAGTAGGTCTAGAGAGAATGTCGGTGTATGGACATTCCGGCATGTTTGTGATTTGCCCGCTGGTTGGCCAGTTGACAGCTAGGTCCAGGTCGTAGGACGAGCAACACGTCTTTTCTCCGTGGTTCTCCTGAAAAGCTGCATGATGCAGTTTCTGCCCTCAGCAGAGCGGTCCAGGGCAGGAAGGGGCCAAAGTTCGCTCTGTGATCGCCCCGCGACATCCCAAGATACAGGGCCTGCAAACAAAGTGTCATGACGAGACTGACCCAGGTTATTTTGGAGAGCGTAGAGAAAGGCTGGGCAGCCCAGGGCCCAAACAGCCAGCAGAACAACAGCGGGACCTGCCCGGTCTATGCCCAGTCTACACGCAGCATCGTAGTAATGCAGGAGACTCCTGCTAGCACATCAAAGCCCTTGCGGAGCGCTGGACCTGAGTTCAGAACTGCACTTGGGATCACACGGGCAGCGCCAGGCAGCAGCTTTCCCTGGCAGTGCAGTGGGGCTGCCGGAGCCCAGGGCTAGAGAGGGTCCCTTCGGACTGATTGAGCGATCAGATGTTCAGACAAAGGGGGAAGCTATTGCCTCAGACTCTGGCCTAATCACAAGCCATGCTCTGTTGCTAGAAGGCGGCTCAGTGCCATGAAGAGGATTAGTCATTCGATTATATGCTGCCACTGGGCCTCTACCCTCAAGGTGAGGGTTACTACGACCGCCTGGGCCAGAGGCGTGGGCAAGAGCTGAAATATGGGTTTGGAAGCCATGGGACTGCCATGTGCTCTGTGGAGGCTGGTTCAGGAGAGAGGTGGTTCCGAGCGAGGACCCGAAGCAGCCCCGGCCCTACCCGCCACAGAGGAGCAAGACAAAGATGATCAAACATGGCTAGAGACTCTGGTGAAGCATCCATCTGTGTCCCAGGCCATCCGGCTCATCTTCAAGGAACTCGTCGGATTCGGCTCCCGGGATGCCTTGGCCAAAGAGATGCCGCTTGAAGCACCTGCTGTGCGATCATTGTTGCGCCAAGGCCAAGACGCCCATCACGCTGGTGCGCAGCGTGCGTGAGAATGCAGGCCGCCGTAAGACCAGACAGGCATCGAGAGTCCACATGTTTATGAGTTTATGATTTGGGAATGTATCAGCGACCAGCTTGCTCCGAGTCGGCAAATTTCACGCCGTGACATGGCAGCGGAGTCTGAGGCGTTTTGGTGACGTGGCTTCTGCAGCACTACTTGAAGCAGATGGACCAGTTCGAGGTTTCAGACAGACTGACTTGACGCTTCAGTGTGCTATGATGCTAATTAAGCCAGGTCAATTGCGATACTTTGCCTCCAGAAAAGGAAGGCAAGCCCTGCGTCCACTGGAGCCGCCTCGGCTTCCAGGCGACCCAAGAACACCTGAGACACGAGCTTGCATTCTGCGAGTGTGGTAGCCACTATTGTCGACACCGGGAGCTTTCTGTGGTGTAAATGCTAACCAGGAGTCGTGGAAGTCCTTGGAGGGTCTCCTCCTCTGGTCCATTGAGAAGGCTTGGGAATTCGATCGTAGAGCAGAGCTGCAAGTCTGTCTGATCTCAGGAGGCTCCATCTTCCGTACTGGAAACAATCTGGTCCTACATGGAGGAGCCTCCGCGATGGCCGCCCATTGAAGCCAAGCATAGGTTTCTGTCCAGGATCCTGTACATGCTGCGCTGGTGGCAGCATCCGCCTGCCGAGACACCGCTGAAAGGGAACACTTTTATGCGTCGTGCTCCTGGGGGCAGAGTGATGAAGCCCTTGCAGGCTTGTTCGCGAATGTTGTGCAGGTACCAGGATGGCCTGGCCAAGAAAGAGCTGGATGATGCAGCAGACCGTTTCGAAAGGCGGAGTCGTGGCAATGGGAGCCAGTCCACAAGCATCTGCATCTGCCCTCAGGCTGGCGTGTCTCGTTCTTGAAGACCTCGCTTTGTCTGGCAAAGGCTGTGATTTATCAAGCGAAATGCTTTGACGACCCGACATGTGCAGCGAAGTATCATGGACAGGTGTGGATTACCTCTTCCGCGAGTCTGCCAGATGGCAGGCATGGCCTCACTCGCCTAGGCCCAGGCGCTTCGTCTCCGAAATAGGTGCGCGGAGAAGGGCGCACCTGCTTCCAGCTCGCTCATGCACTAGGCCCGGCCAGGGCTGTAGGCAAGCCTGAGTCGGTACTTGTACCAGATGGCATCTTTTTTGAAGTCCCATCTCGCAGGATGCAAGGCCTTCGTGTCAGCGACCTTCTATCGATTGGCAGTGGACCTGTACTGGATGACGCCAGTCCCCTTCCAGATCAACAAGCCGGGGTCTTGACTTTAAGCTGACCTTCGCTTTGTCCTGTAGAAAACCGAAAGGAAGCAGCTCGACGCGCAATTCCTGCGATGGTGAGGGCCTCGGGGTGGTCCCCAGGATGCTGGCACGAGTGCCGGCGCGAGCGCCCGTCGAGCGCCCGCGAGGTGGCCCTTCCTTAGTCTGCTCTGGAACTTCAAGGCTCGCGGGTCGTGAAGTGCAACAACTGTAAGCTGACTGTAGCTGTTGCTTGCTGTCGCCAGAGGCTTGCGGATTTCCTCTCTGGGAGTTCCTCTCCATACCTTCCATCCAGGCGGAAGATTGAGCAGTGGAGCAAGGCAGAGGTGCGCCTGTCTGTTCATGAACGCCGCAGGCTTGGACGCACGGACTAGCTCGTGCAATCTTTGCACCTCTCCTCAAGAAGGACGTAGGATGACGTTGGGTCAAGCAATATCAGGGAGTGTGAGAGACCGACAAGCCAAACAAAAGCGCTGAGCAGTGCAGAGGGAAGTCGCCTAAAGGACGGACCGCCGTCTCCTCAGGGCCTGTGGAACCGACGCACACAGGCTCGCAAACACACAGACAGAGCTGGAAGCAGAAATGAAGTATTCAGGACTGTATGAGGAAGTAACAACCTTTGCAATCCAGAGTATCCGAAGAAAGAACTCCCTTACATGACGGTGCACTTGCATATGCTGCGCGGTGAGGGTTGGCGGGGTTGGCTCCAGCTATTCGTAAAGCAGCGATTTGCAAAATGAGAGGATGTAGTCTCGTTCAGGAAGAGAATGGCATGTTTCCACAAGGCCTCATGCTTCACGGAATCAAAGGTCGGCCTTTACTCCTACGCAGTGTTCTACAGGCTCGCTCTGGATCAGTCTCCAGTTCCAATGTGTCCGGCAAACCGGTGTCAACATGAGTTCAACGTGGAGGCTACTGACCTTCAGTGGTGTGAGCCTCGTGGAGGTCATCTTGCCGTGGGCTGCGACGCTGTTTTCCCAGTCTTGCAGACGCATGGCAGGTGCTGCTGTTCCTATGGGGCTTGGGCCTGGGTCAAGTGGAGATCAAGCAGCTGCAGAACAATGGCTTCCAGGCTGCCGATAGTGCCCTGGGCACCATCTTGGTGTGTCAGTGATGACACCAGTGCGATGAAAGACTAAAGTCACAGTGAAATTGCTAACTTTCTGTGTGCTACTGCCCACTTACCTACCGGCATCTACCTGCCTGGCTGCCGTTCAGTGCGGATTGGAGGTTGTTGGTTGCGTTGGCGCTTTTATCTGCGGCACGGCACGTTCCGAGTGATGACGGGGTAGAGGCGGTAGAGCATACATATGTTTTGGTTTTCGTTCGACATAGTTGAGGAGATGAGTCGTTTCATATCGTTTCATGCTGTAGCGAGCTTTCAGGTTCAAGTCCTTGCAAACCTTATACACCTTAATCATTCTGACGTACAGGCGTACATCCACGACTTCTGGAACTTTCTGGATTCCTTGCTCCTTGGCTTGTTGCGTTCGATACCATGGATTGCGGATTGGTGACTTGCCCAGGCACATCACTGTGCTACTGGGATGTCTCGTTCTTGGAGTGCTGCTGACGGACAAGAACGAAGAGATGAACGAGGTGGCAGCGCATGCCCTTTCGATTCGGGCGGTCGTTTGGCGGCCACGACCTATCACGTAGATTCACATAGAAGTTCAGCTTTGCAGAGCTCTCTTCTGGGCAGGTGGAGCACCTGCTAGAGGTCACCCACGCGATGAACTTGCTGCCCTGTGTGGTCCTCGCTTCGCAAAGGGAGGGGGCTGAAGCGTGTGATGCAGGGCGGTGCAGTGTGCTGCATCAAGACTTGTCGAAGGCTGGATTCGAGTGCTGCAAATCTTGCAGCAGTCGGAGTACTTTGGGACGCTGCTCCTCACCATCTTCGGGATGGCGAAGGCAAGGCAGGTGGAGATGTGATCAGACATAACTGTGGAGCCTAATTTTAATTAGACCAAAGTCCACCTGCAACTATGTATCACCAAATCCCTGAAGCCCGGCTGATGAACCGAACTGTTGGCGTTTCCCTGGCTACGGTGCTGCAGGTTACAATGGCTCCGCAATAACAGATGGCACTGCGTATGTACGTCTACGAGTTAAATGGGATTCGTTGCTCCAAGATGCTCCTGTAGATTCCTGTAGAATAGAAAGGAGTTAGAGTGTTTTTTGCTCTTGCGGAAGGGGTCACTTGCAAAACCGTCCACCGGTCCTCGGAACGGCGCGTGGAAGGGACAACACGCAGTGACTTAGAATCGTGCCAACGCCGCGCCAAGGCGCGCACAGCTGCGGGAGGGTCTAGAGTCAGAATGCTAGAGTCAGAGGTTGAAGCTGAAGCCAAAAGAATAGCGACTAGTCTACCCGTTTGTTCCAGGATGCGGTGAAGTTCTTCATTCTGGTCGTCATCTTCTGCTTCGGGTCGGTACCCCCAAACCTTGGAGGAGAAGACATGAAGGTCAAATTCCTTGACGGAGCCTGTGAGGTTCAGCTGTGCCATCACCCCGATTCTTTTCACACAAAGTGCAGAGCGGGATGAACAGGCCTGGCGTAGGATGCGTCGCTACGGCTTCGAGGTTTTTGCTGTCTACACCTGTCTTGCTGCAGGGCCTTACCTGGGCGTTTTGGACCATCGTGGGCAACTTGGACGACAAAGCCTTGAACAAGCTCGACTCGTTGACACCAGTCACAAGGTGAGGTGCTTTCTCGTCAAAAGTTTCTAGCGAGCAAGGGGTCTGCTTTTCTTGCTGATCGAAAGGGTACCCCTTGTAACGTACTCACGGAGTCACTTGTAGTATGGAGGTGTAGCGCTCCAATGTCCCAGATCGTTCTAACTCCGCCCATCGAAATACCAGCAGCTTGAGCGGCAGCAATTCAGGGACTTCCTTGATCGCCAAGAGCTCTCCGCAAGATGCTCCCGAAGAGGAAAAAGGGTAGAGCCGTGGGGCGGGCTACTATCTATATCATGTAGTTATTATATAAACTTATGTATAGATATGCTGCGATCAGAACATGAATGGGAAAGAGCAAATCAATGCTTGTCCGAATGACCAGGGGTTGTGGGGAGGTAGGGTTCTGAGATGTGGAGGGTGCATCCGAAGTGATCATCCGTAAATGGGAAACTCTGCCTGCAGTATGTTTGTTTTGGCATCTCCAGCGGTGATGGGTATAAGTACTCGGGACGAAGAAGGCACGATTGCCCCATACCCAGACTGATGCAACGATGGAATCTGCGGGATGCGACTCTTAGAAGCGGATGGGACTTGAAGCGAGGAGCTGAGCAGTGCAGGAGGTCGGCCATGCACTCGACTCCCCTTGGCGTAGAAATCGCAGTGTGGCGCCGCGCCACATTGAGCAAAAAGGGAACTTGGGAGAAAATCCGCGGCATCAGTTCAAGCCAAGAGACGAGCAAACAAAGATATCGATGAGTGCAATGTCAGGCCTGATAGCAAACTCGCTTTACTGTGAGACAGACCAGGGCACGGACTTGAGCGGGAGAGACAGGGACGCAGAAACACGTCTTGCCTGACCTCGGATCTGCAGGTTTATTGCCAACATCTTGGTGTACACCTTGGCCCTGGTTTGTAATGTGTGGCTGGCTCAGGACTTGATCGCCTGAGCCATGTGGGCTCTTCGAACTGGTTTAACGGATTTCTTGCGGGTTGCGTGCGGGAGGGAGGGGCGAGCAAATTGAGAAAAAGAGCTGAATTCGTACTCGAGCCTTTCCAGTCAAGCAGGGGCGAGTGCGATTGCGGCTGCACACGAACGGAGATACAAGTTCTGAAGTTGCTTCCGCTGGAAGCGAGCTTTGGGAGGATAGCTGACAAACGGTAGCTGGGCTGTGTTTCCAAAGGAAAACTGACCTGCTCCTCATGTCTCTTGAACTCGCGTTGTACTCAAGCGAAGCATTGCTCAGGCTCCTTGTGAATCTGCTCATTGCTGTCATGAACAGCACTTACGAACAGAACCAGGTCGGGGTAGTTTTCAATCCAAAGCACGCAATCTGCTCGCATCCTCCAAAAGGCGGTGTCTCAGACATCCTGGGCATTCTTCCGGGTGGATGCCTCAGCCTTCTTACTGGCAGCTGTGATGTTGCATGCAAAGTCTGCATAGTCTGCATCAGATGTCGCCAGGTGGAGGCAGTGCTGGAGTTTGACCATGAGTCCATCCTGCCGCTCCGACGGAAAAGCTGACTTCATGCCGACGTTCGCATTGTAGTCTTTTGGCCATCGCTTCTAAATTTGCTGTACGAAGGGTGCAACAAATGCCTGGCGTGAGACGTGAGGCCTCCTCCCCTCAACCTGCTGGAGCCCTTCCTGAATCGGCAAGCCAGCTCCGGCCAGGATGCAAAGCATAACAGCCTAAGCTTTTCGCAGGAGACAGCAGCCGCCAGCAGTCTATATGACATTGGCAGGACCAGCAACAGCTCGGGCGCAGACGGTCTGAGCAGCGTATGCATGCGGAGATGTCCATCACGCGGCGTGATCTGAAGGCTAGGACGGCAAGGGTGGATTAAGGTCGGTTGCCGCGCTTTGCGCCCCTGCTCCTGCCACAGGATGCGCAGCAACGGGCCTTCCGCGCCATCAACTTGGAGGAAGCTCAGCCGAAGTCTGCAGGGAAGTTCTCGCAAAGCCCGTCCAAGAGCTCTGCCAGGAGGACATGGGCGAGTCCGCATCGCTGCGAGCCGAGCTCGCAGAATTGAGGATCAGGAAGCCTTTGCCTCCGATTGCTATAAACTTCCCGTGTGCAATTTGAGAGATCGCCTTCCCTGGGGACAGGAACCAGGAATTAGCACAGCGCAACAGAGATCTGGAAGGGTGCTCCCGGCTTGTCAGCTGCCCTGTTCCCATCCATCAGTCATCTTTGAAATGCGCGGACAGGCTGGCAGCCAGTTACTTGCTGGAGCGCCCTGCGGGACTCTTAGATCGGCAACTCTTGTTGCGCAGCTAAAGACAGAGTCTGGCAGTTGAGGCTCCGTCAGCAGATCTCCAGATTCCTGTGCCATCGTCACCAAATGCAGGCACTGACGACTCTGAACGTGACATGACAAATGTTCCAGGAAAGCCAAGCTTCTGCTTTCTCGGGAAAGCTGCCGTGACAGGAGTGCTACGTCGAAATCGACGTTTGTCGAGACTCGGCAAACGGTGACCTTAGCGTGTCGGAAAGGGAAGAAACCAAGCTATCAGCAGAGAACTTGTCGACTGAGAGCCGAGGACTGTGGTCTCGCAGGGTCTTGCTGCTGCCAGCGCCCCAGAAGCCGACTAACGAGCCAGTGCTGGGATTGCGCTCCGAGGCCGACAGCGGCGACAGCCCAACGCATCGTACTCGAAGTCTCTGGGCGCCCGTGATGTCACGGAGCCTCTCAGGTGCATCTCAGACTTTGGGACAGCGGTCGCTCTCTCACATTAGGTGATATGCGGCCATGTAAATAGTTGTGCATTCACTTTCCCTGCATTTTCAACTGCAGGGCTCTTAGCTGTTTGGCTCTGTCCTGAGACAGACACAGATAGATCTCCGTGAAGACAAGCGGTGCGGCAAAACTTGTGAAGACTGCTCGCACAGGGCGTCTGCGACGAGAGACGATTTCGCATTATCGGTTTATTTGTTATTATTTGTTATGAAGCTAGGCTTAACCCAATGTAAGTCATATATATTTATTCCCCAAACAGCG
>CAJNJA010006018.1:0-17228 GCA_905231915.1 Symbiodinium necroappetens
ATTCGAAGACCTGGGAGACACAGCGGCCCGATCGTGGGTCCTGGGGGCATCAGCAGTGCAATCGCATTGGTGTTGCGGCTTTAAACCCTAAACCCCTAAACCCCCAAAGCCTAAACCCCTAAACTCCTAAACTCTGCATACAAACATCATGCAGAGTTCGCTCCGATCTCCCAAGTGTATGGCTCCGGCCTTTGACGGCCCCTATGCTGTCATCCCTTATGCCCCCCAGGTACCTACTATATAGGGTACTGGAGCCCCTAGGGCCCTACATAGTAGGTACCTGGAGGGTTAGGGATCATGTAGCGACAGAACAAGTCAAGGGCTTGTGCACATGGCCTAGATCGGTGTCGACATGTGTGGACAAGCAACTCCTTAACCGGGTACCTACTATATAGAGTACTGGAGCCCCTGTAGGGCCCTAAAAAGGTAGGTACCTGGACCCTAAACCCTAAACCCTAAACCCTGGAGGGTTAGGAAGCTGTTGTGACTCCTCCTTGCTGGGCGCTGCTTGTTGCCACACTTACACCCGGATAGACCGCAAGACATACAGATCGAGCCCAGAGCCATGCCTTGATTTTCAAAAATACAATCGATATAATCGTGCGTGTATATATACATACACACATACATACATACGTACATACATACATACATACATACATGCATACATACATGCATACATACATGCATACATACATACATACAGTATCTATTTCTTCATATCTATATAGAAGGAACATATACTGATTGGTACATGTAAGTAGCAGAGGTTCACGTGACTGGATTGGGAAGCGAATGGCGCCAATGCTACATTGTAAGGAACAAGTATCCCTAACCCTCCAGGTACCTACTATATAGGGCCCTAGGGGCTCTAGTTCCCCATTATAGTAGGTACCTGGGGGGTTAGGGTATTACTTCTAGCATTTCCGACCTCTATGTTACCCAAGCCACGGTCCCTAGTGACGCTTCGGGCTTCCGAAGGCTTCAAGTCTTACCTCAAGTCCCTTTCTCCTGAAGGGTACTATATAACTAGGCCTTAAAGTACAAACAAAAGGATTACCTCAAGGCCAACATATATTCTATATGGGCACGTGGATACCTTAGGGTTGCTCATAGCGTCCTAGGAATGAAACTTGATACACAAGCCACAGGAAGAGCGTATTGGCACGTCATATAGGCTTGCAGGGTGCAGGGCTCTCCCTACCTTACAGCTCTACGTGCATTTCTGTGGCCCTGGCGCGTGGCCAAGGTGCTGAGGATGGCATGGAAGCGCCCATCACCAACCACCTCGGGTCCAGGTTGTCCATAGGGTTTAGGGATTGAGGTATTGGCGGTCAGGAGGTTTGAGGGTAGAATGTTACTGTTGAAGGGCTGGCTCCAAACAAATACGTCATGATAGAAATTGAATGAGCGCGGAGTCTAGAATTTTGAATGCATACAATTCAGCACGTGTGCGTGTAAGGGCCGTGAATTCTGACGAACCCTGCTTGTGGCCATGTAATACAGAACCCAGGTAAACAAACAAAGGAGCAAGCTTGGAGAACATACCTATAGTATGTCTCCATTGTAGTTCCTTTTTTTGGTTTAACCAATTCTATACTAAGGATCCTAAACGGTAACCCAAAAAAAGGAACTACAATGGAGACTATAGGCGATATTTACCCCATGCAGATCCCTGGAGCCGACCAGTGCCAAGCCCCGCACTGAAATCCCTTCCTCCACACCTGCAGTCTTCATCCGGAACCATGAACTCTACCAGAACGCATCATAGAGGGTAGATGGGGTCTAGGTACTTTCGTTTTTAGAACCGAAACAGCATGAACCATAAATTTCAGGTCGCCGGAAGGCCTAAACCCTACGTCCTACAGCCCAAACCCTGAACCCCAAGCCCTGAACCCAGTCGCCGGCAGGCCTGCTTGTATGCGGGGCCCGCTGAGATTCGACCCAGGGTACGCAAGGCCGCCTTGCAATCGAAGCTGAGGGGTATAGGACACTATAGTAGCAAAGTATCTAGGCAACCAACAACAGCATTGGAGAGCTTCTTATTGTTCTGGGCTTTGGATTCTCAGGACTTCGCAGAGCGTCGGCTCCAAGATCCAGAGACATGCAAACCGAATCCAGGATGTTCGGCTCTTTATGGCCCTGAGCTTTTTGCGAGTGGGAGCTCGTCTTCCTTCGTCCGGCTCGGATCAGCCAGGAAGTGATCCATCCCAGCCTTGTGGAAGAGGTCTCCTTCCTCGAGCACAGCTTTCATGGCAGCCTCGCTGCAAGGTAAAAGCCTTGCGAGCTTGGTGTCAAGCAGAAAGCTCGGGGCTGTCCGTGCGCATGACGCGCTCGAACTCCCCCCCTCCTTGGCCTATGTCAGTGTCTCTTCTTCGGAGAAGGAGAATCATAAATCGCACGCTTGACCGTAGAAGCATAGATACCAGATCCCCGCAACGTCATAAAGGTGCCGGGCCTAGCACAAAGCCATAGAAACCCTGGCCTTAGCAAACTCGCTCTTAAGTAGTTACATCTGCAATACACCACCCGCAAAACCCCTAAACCGTACCCCAATATACGAGTCATAATTACTGGAACAATAGCGGGACAAAAAGATGATATCATTTCTAGATATTCCGACCTCTATGTTACAGCCCCTCGGCTGGAATCCTGAAGGGAGAAAAGACAGGTTTTGGCTTCACGCGTGTAGGGTTTACGGCTTAGAAATGTGCTGCCTCGCAGAAGAATGAGAAGAAAACGCTGGGTGTAGGGTTACGGTTACGAGCTGCGGCTTCGGATGCCAGGGCTGCGGCTGCAGGCTTAGGACCAATGCCCTAAGTGCTAGACTGCCACAACCCTCAACACATAAACCCCCAAACAGCAAAACAGACACCCGAAAGCCTTAGGAAACCAACCCCTAAACAATGAAACAGTAAAGAAACCAGAACTCTCAAAACCATGGGACTCCCAAACCCGAAAGGCTCGTACCTCTTCAAGCCCCAAATCCCCAAAGCTGCGTCCGTGACGGGGATTCTAGGGTTTAGGGTTAAGATTCCAGCCCCCAAGTTGTGAGAGTGTTGTAAGGTTGAGGGTTGTCTTTGAGGAAGACCTGGGGGGGGGGGGGGGGGGGGTAGTGCTTTTGGGTTTCAGAATTGCAAGCTTTGGGTTTATATCTATTGGGCTTCCGGGTTTCGGGACATGTTCTGGTGCAGGAAGGCTGGCAGAGTTGGTAGATCATAGGTCAAGTGTGGACATTAGACAAAAGGGAACGGGGATTAAGCAAATGATGCTCTTGGCAGAACTCGTGAGCTTAAACCCTAAGGCCCTAATGAGAAGCCGAACAAACTCACCCGTGCATAGCCTCGAATGTTCGCAGATCCGAATCGCTGTTCTTGTCCATGAAGTCCAGAAGCTGACAAACCAGAACATGAAGCTAGTACGAGGGGCTTCTTAGTTGGAACAGAGTCTCAAGGGCGTTTACAAGGGTTGTATTCCGCAGAGCCTGTAATGACTACATACAACAGTGAAAGAGTTCTGGGGCATACTAATTATGAGATATGAATAAGGAACCGTAGGGGTCCATGTTCCCATGTACTACACACCAGGGCTCCAAAGCACCTATACAAGAACAATTTGTACATGGACCTGCAGGGCCACGGTGCCCACGTACTCTGTTCAAACAGGATCCACAACTCAATCCTGGAACTCCTGAAATTCAATGATACCCAAACCTGAACCACGAATCCAACACTATCAAACATGCATCATCGTAGTAGCTTTCCCCTCCAGAAAATATTTGGAGGTTCATGGGTAGTTACACGTGCGGGCTATAGTTTATAAGTAAGGTAACTATATATGGTTCCAGGGGGCTTAGAAGCCCACTTATAGCTACCTATCACCCCACCAAGCATCCCAGGTGTCTCAGCTCCGGCTCTTCCTGCAAACCATACCTTCCTACGAATACGGCCGGGTACTGTCCTCATGTAGCCATAGTGTAGTCCTGCATCAACCCTAAAACCTGGCTCCGAACCCCTAGAACCTAAAACCCTTCATCCTAATCCCATTACACCTTCCTCGGTCCCTTGGCAGACCCTTTCTAGAACCCTGCCAGACCCCTTGCAGACACCTTTTTTTTAATCCCTAGACCTTTGAACAACGAAACCATATATGCCTCTAAAACCCTAAACCCTAAACCCAAAACCCTAAACCCGCGAACCCCAGAAGAACTCAACCCTGAATTCTGACCCCCCCCCCAAGCAGAGAACCCTCAAAGATGGGTCCTCCAAAGGGTCCGTAATGCCGAAGACCGTGACGGTGCGATCCATGCTGTCCAGGTAGGTGCGCCTGCGCCACCGGTTTCGGAACCCGAAACCCTATACCCTGTACCGTAATCCCTGTTCCCTAACCCTAAACCCTAAGCATGATATGTATATATATATATATGTATATAAGGGCTCAGATCGCTGGCGAGAGCTGCCAGATCAACTGTAGCCCCAGTGCTTCTTTAGGGCACGACCTAGCAGCCATAGTTCGGATTTCGCCGACGTGGCACCGCAACCAAAGGCGGCGACGGTCAAGAGATCGTCACCTGGTCTGGAAGGCTCGCTTTGCGGGCAAGTGGCCACCCTTAGCCTCTCTCCTGAGGCTCGAAGCCCACCACTCGGTCCCTCGATACGCTGAACTTCGGCGAATGGGCGGAAAGAAATGGGCAGATGGACGGGCCTTACCATCCTCGCAACCCTCGGCTCCGTGGCGTTCTTCGACCAATGCCAAGTGGAATTGGTGGCCTGGCACGTGGTCACCGCGAAGGCAGCCACAGGAAGTGCGCTACGACCAGATGGAAGTAAGCCATGCCCCAGACTACCGGAACGAGGGCCCCGAGGATGCTGCCCCCACCTTCCACCAGGCATTACAGAAGTCCCTCACGACGGCTCGCAAGCTGGATGGAAAGCTTCGGAAAATAGCGAGCGAAAAGGAGCGCAGGCACAAGCAGTGGCAAAAATACGAGGACCAAGCCAAGAAGACGTTCCTCAAGAATCGCAAGAACTACGAGGCGGACATCGCGAAGCTGGACAAAGAAGCGCAGGAGACTGTGGAGGCTGGCCAGATTGCAGCAGCCCAGGTGAAGGCGTTGGCCATCAAGGGCATTGCTCCAGCTCCCACAGCCGAGCCTATGGAAGTGGAGGCAGCATGGGAGACACTTTGGCGAAATGCCGAGGCTCCTCCATCAGGTGCGTCCTTTCTGCAAGAGGCTCTAGATGCAAGTGCAAATCTTGGTATTCCCAGGAATGCCCAAAGCCCTGGCCCACCAGGCTTGAATATCCAGCCACCGCCGCAGCAAACACAATTTGGTCAGATGCCTCCCAACGATGTCTCCAGCTTGGGACCTACCGAAGAGGAACTCCGCATACTACGCAAATATTGGGATTCGCCACTTGCCAATCCAGTGGAGGTTCAGCCAAGAATGAGACCCGGGGCGATGTCAGCGCCCCCCCAATCTGCTATTGCGGCAACGGCGCTTGGTGGACCACCTGCCGAACATCCTGCAGGACCTCATGTCCCTCTTGGCTATACTGGAGCGTCGCCAGACCAACGAGTGCACAGGTCTGCGCCTTACCCTCCGGCCTCGCCTTTGCCCTCAATGCCTACTCGATCGGAGGAGAATGCTGCCACGGAGATGCCTATGCATGCTGGACCACCTCCTGTCCCGCACGCGCCCAAATCTGTCCGTGCACCTATCAAGGAGGCTACCAAACACCTTCCGGCGAAGCCACAGAATGCTGGAGTACCTTTACAGGAGAAGCTGGAGCAAAAGCGGGATCAGCTCAAAGGTACCGCTACCCAGCCCTTTCGGCTGCCACCAGAGCACAGTGCCAGCATATCAGACACGGGAGATCCTCCTCAACAACGGGCCAACCTCATAGACGACGACAAGGAGGACCTGCTCTCGGTATCGCCAGGGTTCGGACAGCTGGAATGAGGGTATCCTGTGTAGCGAGTGGCTGGAGGGCACTTTCGCAAGCAGTCCTCCACTTGATGTCTTTTGTCATTCTATGGGACCCGATGCCATGTGAGCCATCTCTGGCTCCTTGGCTGAAGTCGTCCCCTGGAATTGACACTGACAGCGATGTGGATTGGACTGGCAGACGACCGTGCCCTCTTTTCAGGCACAATGTGAAAGCTAGTGGCTTGTCCCCTCCTAGCCAGGCTGTGACTTCCTTTGTGACACCGCAGCCTGCACCCCATTTTATGCTGTACAGTTGTACAGGTTCTGCTGGATGCTCTGAAGCACTTTCTTGTAGCAGAAGCAAGCCGGTCATTCCACGGGTCTTTTGGAATGCTGACTTGTCTGTCTGTCCTTCCTCGCGAAGACAGGAGTCACCTTGGTCTCTGGTGACTTTATGCCTTCCATCGCCACTCTGCCAGCGGTCTATGCTTCTTCTTGACCATACTGCTGCACAACACTTTGTTTGTGCTCTCCTCACAGGTATAAGTCCCCATGTTGCATTTTGGGCTCCTTGGTGTGTGCAAAAGAGCCGGATCGGTTGCTCTGGGCCGGCCACCACCTTCACCCCCATCGTCTCTTGGGGCCGCTGTGAGTATGGGTCTTGTCAGTCTTGTTCGCTTTGGAGACCTCCGTGGTCGGATCACTGGGCTTGTGATGCCTTCCATGAAGATGCTCCCTCGTCATTGCGGGAGGATAAGTCACTTTGGTTTTATGTGACTGATCTCCTCCCCTTACCACCCCGCTTTCCCTGTCATCTGCCCATCTTGAGTTCCAGAAAAGTTGGACAGTCTCGATCACCATATTATTACTATAGTGCATTGGGCGCCGGCCCCTTTCATCAGTGGCACCAGATGTAATCGTATGAAAGATGTGCCGCATCTTTGCGCTTACAATCTCCCCTCTGCCAGCAACTCCTGTGCGCGCAACACATGTATCGGTCGCTCTGGGACATGGGCCAGGAGTTTGCATATCCTGTCACTTGGGCAGGTTTTGCAGAGTAGTGAGGATGAAACACAGGTAGGCCTAGTCATTGGCCTTCTTCTCCAACTAGCCTCTCACCTGGTTCCCTTTGCTAAAGGGCTTCTGGGTTTTCTCTTCTTGGGTCTTTGTCGTTTACTAGTTCGCTCTCTCCCAGGACACAACACTCCGCTCGGCAGGTCTGCTCGTGTTCTGACCAATGGTGCACCTGGGAAGGTGTTTCGTGCTTTCGCAGTTTACAGCCCTGCCTGCTGCTCTGCTGCAAACAGCAGGTAGCCAGCGGAAGCCTGAAAAGACCACCTGGAGGCGCCGTAGGATGTCAACGGGGGGCTCTCTCCTCGGCTTCATGCTTAGAATGCTGGCTTTGCCTGTACTAGTGCGCAGTGGCTCAGAGGATGCCACGGTTTTGCACCATATACATGAGGCTGTCACTGCTTTCCAGCCTGATGAGCTTCCCAGTGGGTCGGTAGGTTCTGCTGTGCCACCTGAGGAGCTCCAAGCTCCCCACAGTGCTACTGTGAGGGAAAAATCTCGGGAGCCCATTCAGCTACTGGTTGCCAGATGCCAGGACGAATCCCATTTTGAGGCTTATGGCGAGTTCCTGGACCCGCCTGTGCTTAGAATTTGTGTCCTCATACCAGGGCGCCAGAACATCATACTCAGGCTCTTGTCCGCAGAAGGGGGTGCGCCCTCTGTGCTTGCACAGGCTAAGCAACAAGTTGAGCCTCTTATAGAAGAAAGTTGTGACCTTGTTCCCATTACCCACCAAGCTCTTGCTGGTATACTAACACTTGTTGCAGTCCCAAAATGGATAAAGGCGTCCCTCCGATCAGTTGTCGTTTTCGATCTTTCCGCGATTGGAGGGCCCCTCTTTGCAGACATCGTCTGGCAACTTGTGTATAGAAGTGAGGTAGAAGCCCTTGCTGCTCCATACCATGATGTCCGTGTTAATGTGTACACACAGAATTGTCCGGTCGGATGGGCAGCTGGCACCCCGTACAAGCTCCTCTCGGGTCAGGTTGTTCAGGTTCAGTGGCCAGACACAAGGCCACAGTGGAGAAGTCTGCCCGAGGACTCACTATGGCCATTGTGGACTAGGTACGAGCCTCCAATCCCAGAATGCACCTCCTGGGACAAGTGGCTCATAGCCCGCGAAGATGGAGCCAGCCTGCTTAAGAGTGACTGTTGCGACTCTGCGACATTGTACCAGGCTGTAGCGGACCAAGTCGGCTGTGATGTTTCTCAACTTTGCTTTCAGCGGGACCCACATGGTCTTGCCCAAGGGAACTTCACATTTCAAGGTAAAAAGGTCAAAGGTATTGTCGCTGTTGCGGCTCGCGACACAGGTCCAGTTGAGGTCGGCTTCACCTTCGTCGACGCTAGAAAGGTGGGTAGAGGGGTCAGAGCTTTCCTTCGTAATGTCTGGGTTGAAGCTTCTTCTATCCTACGTTGCATAGACCCCAAGGTCCCACCTGGATATTCTGTTTCGCTATGCACATGTGCTTGTGCTGCTCTTGAAGCGGGTGATATTCCCTGGGACTGGCAGGAAGTTTGCTTTAGGGCAGATGACCTAAACCAGCCTCTTAACGTGAGTTTGCAGGATGCAGCTGAGCCAGCAGAGGCCACCAGCCTTGCTATAAACTCAGGCGAAGACACTGGAGCTGACGGTTCCACAGGCATTTATGCAGCAATCTCGAGTGGCCCGCTCGACCCTGCTCACCAGCCACTTGAGCACACTGATGCTGCTGCCCCTGCTGAAGGCATTTGGTTTCTCCTTTTTGCACCTGATAGGAGACCTGAAACCATATGGCTGGCGGCACAAGCGCCTTACACTTGGGATGAGGCGTCTGCAACAATCCCAGATGCGAGAGACCCCGAACATCGCGAATTGTACGGGTATATCTGCAAGGTTCATCCCCAACCGAGTGCAGAGTTTGCTAGTCTGATATGCCTTCCCATGTGGGCAAGACAGCGCACTGCAGTTCTTCTTGATAGCCGGTCATTCGATGGACGCATGTACTGTCTAATCATAGACCCGTGGATCCAGTGGGGTTCCTTTCTCCTGCATACCGGTCTGCCGGATACTGACAACTTCGTAATCGTGGTCAATGGAGTCGCCAGAGCTAGAGGGAGGCCGCTAATTCTCAAACAAGGCGACTTGACACAGGTGCTTGAATACGGGGCCTCAATCCCACCTGCCTTAGATCTCGGCGACTTGATGTTTGTCGGTGATCACTGGGTGGCGGATCCCCCTCTGGCTTTCTCCTCCTCGTTCTCGCACTACTGGGTCCTGCACGAAGGAGGTGCGCGAGGCATCGACGCAGACTTTCATGCCATTAACAGTGCATACGGCTTCCAGGAGTTTGCTGCTGATGCCTTACAGTTTGCGCAGCATCGCACCACCCTAAAACTGCCTCTCCTCAAATTCATGATGGTATGTATAAAGGTGTTCTTTGCAGAGCAGTTGTGCTTGTTACAGAATGTCTCCCCACCATACCTGTCCCGCCTGCCAGACTCACTGTGCCGCTCACAGTAGTCTTCTTAGATATGCGCCCGGTGTTATGTGGCTTCAACTGGCGCATCCTTGCCCGGGGGGAAACTGCTCTAGATGTTTTCACTAGGGGCTTAAACCTGGAGCCCCCCTCAGGACACTGCATCCACATAGAAGGCGGGAGCCGCACTGTCCGCAAAGGAGTCATGTTCCTGCAAGCCGACGACAGATCAGTGCTTGTTATCTCCTATGTTGAGCAAACGGATACCGGGCTTGTCGCGGACCCGACAACTCACAGTGCGGACTCCGACTCTAGCACAGACTCTACTTCCGGCCATGATGAAGGCGATCCTGACGACGTAATGCGGGAGGCCCATTCAGCAATACGTAGCCGTTCTCCTCGACACAATCGGACCAGGCGTCGGAATAGAGGACATAGAGGCGGTGCTGGCCCGGCGGCCCCCATCTCAGCAGTTGCCATCAACAAGCTGGGCGTGCTTACTACGCCTCCGAAGCAAATTGCTACAGCAGTCAATTGGATTGAACTCCACAGTCTCTTCTGTGGTGATCTGCATTCTTCCTTTGCCCCTCCTGGAAGAGTAAGCAAGGAGCTGTATCCCCCTGCTGCTGAGGGAACAGCCTGCAAAATCCTTGTAGAGCCGAATGGTGGTTCAGCCAGTAGGGAAGTTATCATAGCACATCTTCGTTATGTTGCGCCGCGTCTTGGTTTCCCTTGGCGCCACATGTCTCCCATCAATGCCCTGCGCATTGATGACGGCAGCGATTCGGATTCCGATGAGGATGTCCTTCCCTCTCCGCCAGTTCGAGTCTGCTTCCGTATAATTGTACCGGGCTTTGATGCTGAAAGGGTTGAGGTCAGTTTAGTCTTCCCAACCACCCTGGCAGAGGTAATCCCTCTCGTACAGGATGCCCGTTGCCGGACCCGCGTGCAGAGCTTCCCAAGGCTCATACCGGCGAGCCCGCAGCCACTCATAGGTGATGGTGTTTTCATTGCTTGCCCGGCATGGTCTGTCGAGGTGGCCACATCGCGCAGGCAGGTTTGCATAGACTGCTCTGCATTGGATGGGAGAATATATTCTGCCCTTGTTCCGCCATACTTCTATGGTGCGAACATACCGGGACTCGTCAACTTACCCAGTAATCTTGAATACTCGGTCTTTGCGGGTCCGTACGGTGACCTCCTACAGTGGGACAGCCAATGCCATCTAGTTGATGGAGACACAATTTTTGTGTGCCCTGAGGATTCGGCGTCCCCGACAGTAGTACCTCTGCATGTAGCGCTGCTTGACCGACAGCATTGGATTCGCCAGCCTAGGGTTCCTGAGCCGCGGTCACATGGAATTTGCTGTGTGGTCTTTGGCGCCGACAATATCTTGCACATTAATACGAGAGGTCAGCGCGCTAATTTCAGGGCTCAATTAGCTGCTTCCGTTGGCGTGCCACAGCGCTCCATGCGAATCACCTCGTCCTCCCCTCGCGTGCTCAACGCAGCAATTGATGGATTCTCCTGTCGTTCTGTCATTGTCGTGAGTGAAGGGGCGCCCTTGGGCGACCCGACCATGCATTGGGTCCTGCTGGATGCGCGAGCCCTGTTTCTTGGTTGGCGAGGCCTACCCGCACCACATGGCCAAATTTCCTGCCGCAGTGTCATTGATGGTCTACTGCGTGAGATCGGCTCTGGATGGCGCTTATGGTTGAGGGACGTCCCTTTCAGTATGGATCTTCTTGACACGCGAGAAGGGCAGGTCCTTGTAGTTGAGGTTATCCACGAAAGACTCGTCCGACCCCCAGATAGGTCTGGAGCTGCAAATGCTCCAATGGAAACCCTGTTGGTTGCCGCTTCTAGTCGTGCAGCTGATGGCGGGTCAGCTGATACAAATAATGCACCAGTTGTTAGAACCCATACTGGGTCCCAGAACGGAGGGGGTGACTCGCCCGCTGATCGCCACCCTGGCGACGAAGGGCACAACCACCAGCCTGACAATGGTGATCCGGACTCCACAGACTCTGTGCCTAGTCCTAATTATACTGAGGTGCCCTTCTTAATCTTGAAGCAGAATTATGATTATGAGTGGATCACTGTCCGGTTGGCCTTAGGCACCGAGATTCGCGAGGCACTTAATGCTGCAGCTGCAGCCAGGCCTCCTGCTGCTGCAGTTCGAGTACCCATCCTTTGTGCGGTGCACCCACAGCCCAGTGGCAGTTATGCTCTTGTTGTCGGCCTTCCTACATGGCGGCATCCAGGTTCTATTATAGCTATAGATAGCCGTGCTTCCAATGGCAGGTTGTTTGCCCTGCAGGTTGTAGGGCATTGCTATCGCCACGACTTCCTGAAGTTAGCTGGGCTGGCTGATACGAATGATCACGAGGTATATTTCCGAGACCTCCCATGGCCTTTGCCTGCGGATAGCCCTGTCAGCCCCGGCAATGGAGACCTGGTCCTTATACGTCCGCGAGCTGCCCGACACCATGTTGTTAGCAGTCTTGCTGACATGCTCCAATCGATCACTGACTAATGGCAGGTCCAGCTGCTGTTGACAATGCCTGTGACATTGCTTGGGTTCTTGGTTCGGCAGGCCCTTCTGCTCTCCAAGTACCGCGTCAGAGACAGCATCGAGCCCGATATGACATTGCTGCGCATACCGGCATACCTCACCGCGATCTTGCCCTGTCACCAGCCTTGGGAGGAGTGTCAGATTTCGCAGATAGGGGGGTCTTAATGCGTAATGTTGTTGTCGCTCGCTCTCTGGCTGATCCAAATGACGCCAACCGCATCAGGGCCCCGGTCTGTATCCTTGATCTACGGCCTATCCTGCTAGGCTTTGATTGGGTCTTGTGCCCTAATGGGATATTTTTGCCTGAGCGTATTCAGGCTCGGTTCATTCACCGATGCCCACCAGGGTTTCGATTAGGACGCATCGTTCATGATGCTTGTTTTAGTGACCTTCAAGACCCATTTCTTGTCCAAGATGGTGATGTTGTCACACTGGTGTTCCAGCAGTTTGACAGTTCCCTTGTCGGTCCCGAACCCGGGACACTAGGTGATCAGCCAGGTTCGCCTAATAGGGAGGAGGAGGAAGACCGCGGAACACCTGGTCGGACAGACCGTCCTGGCCGTACATCATGCTCACAAGCTACAAGTTCTTCGCCACCACCTGGTGGTGAAGATCCCCCCGCTTCCTCCACAGTCGGTGGTAGCTCCATAGGTAGAGCAGTTCATGCGTACCTGCCTTGGAAAGGCCGGTTGCCTACCCTGATGCTGAGGGATTGCCTTGACCTCTCTGGGAAAACTCAGGCCCCTCCTGGCGCGGGGCAGACTAGCCTCAGCCGACCTTGCCGCTGCAGAAAACTCGCGGCTATCTCACAAAGTCCGTGCTCGCCCTCCTGCTTCCTCGAAGCAGCTTGTGCTCGAACCCCTAGGCGACTTGCCTCAAGCAATCCTGCACTCTGTGACCTTCTTTTCTGTTGCCTCCTCCTTGTCTGGCAGCCGACTGGGTCCATGTTAGGTTTGCTCGCTTGTGTTCTTGCTCTGTCGGCACCTGCCCTCAGGCAACCACATGGCCCTATTTATGCCGGAAGTTGTGGCACTCTTGCACTCTCCCGCGCTGCCATTATTTTGGTATACCTTGCGCACCCAGCTAATGGTGTGCTCGGCATGCAACATCACGGTCACTGCGCCACTCTGAAGGCCCAACACATACAGGCCCCAAGAGCGATCCCTACACCAGTAAGAGCTGGGATAGCTCCAAGTAGCTCCTCACGAGCCCCCCTGGCAGCAGAAACTCGCAGCTCCCTCTGGCTCGCAGCCGACGGCCTGCCCTGGCCGCCTGTATTGAGCGATGCTACATGTCAAGGGTCACCAACTGATCAGGCTTTTTTCATGCGGGATGCACTGCATCACACTGAATGCCCGCTATGCTTCGATGAGCCTCTAGTCACACTACTTGAGGCCAGTGTTGCATCGCCTGACTCCCAGGCATTTTTTCTTACTGCAACTCTACTGGAAACAGTCTTTGAGCACTTTGAGGAGGCTGTTCACTGCTCACCATTCCCGGGCCAGGTTCGACAGCTCCGCTTGCATGAACATGTGCCCCCGCCCTCTTTCAACTTGGATGTTGATTGTGTCTCGCTACCACACAGCCAATCCTTGCTTAGCCGTCTTGTGCAACCGTGGCCGGCTGAATGGCTGCTCCCGCATGACTGGGCGCGAGACGACCTCCCGACAACCACCAGAGCTCAGTTACAACATGCTAAGCCATGGAAGCACTTTCTCAGCTCCGCTCCACGAGCCGAGCTATGTTTCTCCATTTATACTGACGGCTCTGCGACCCATGATGGTCGTGCCAGTGGCTTTGCTGCGGTCATCCTGGTGTGCACACAGGACACAACTTTCCCCCTGGGGATTGTTGGTGGAGGCATCCTTGGATGTAGTACCTCGCCCTGGGTAGTCGATTGCCCTGCTGCACTGCACGCCGAACATGTTGCTCTGGCGGTCGCTATCCTGTGGTGTCTTCAAATGACTGGAGTGTTGCAGTGTGTAACCTGCCAACTGTGTTTTGACTGCACTGCTGCAGGTTGGTCTGCGGAAGGTTCATGGCAGACCCTTAGCCATACCGGAGCCCTGGTTCACCACCTTGACATGGTGGCCAGGGCTACCCCTGGTGTCCATCTAACATATTCACACGTCAAGGGCCACTCCAACCACCCTTGGAATGACCTAGCCGATTTTGTTGCAAAAACAGCCTCGCGCGGACAGGTTTGGCCTGGTCCTCCCCAAGACCTTTGTGTAGCCTTGCACGCCCAAGATATCACGTGGCTTGCGGTTGAACAGGATGCGAGGTTGCACCACGCTGTTCCGATCTATGACGGGGCCCTAATTTATACATCGCCGGGGACAGACTCTGAGCTTCTCCCGCCCGAACATCTCATCCCTGTCACTGGAGGTACACACCCACCCGCTGCTACTGCAGGACAGCGTTGTTGGGCATATATCGCGACTATCAACGTTCAGAGTCTGCGAGGTAAATGCAAGTACATCGAAGAGCAGCTGCACTCTCGAGCTGTGAATGTCGCATGCCTCCAGGAAACTAAGCTTGATAGTGGTACGATCACATCACAGTATTATGTGCGCTTGCACTCACGAGCCGACTCTCACTGGGGTGTTGCCGTTTGGGTCCATAAGCAACTTGGGGTGCTTTGCTTGGACGGTGAGCCTCTGCACGTCGATGAGCATGATGTCGCTGTTCTCCACGAGTGCCCAAGACTGATTGTGCTACTGATCACCAAAGGTCAGCTCAAGATTGGCCTTATCAGTGGCCACTGTCCACATTCCAATCGGCCTGGGGAGAGGGATGAATTTCTCGCTGCTATTGCACCGCTTTTGCAACGACTGAAACATGTCCATTTTGTTTTAGGTGGTGTTGACCTTAATGGTCGCATCCCTCCCAACTATCAGGGCGTAAGTGGCTCGCTGGAGTTTGGTGAGGCTGATGCAACCGGATGGAGTTTTGCCAGTATCCTTGCCGATAGTGGTTTATGGGTCCCCTCGCTCTTTTCGCAGCTTCACTGTGGTGATTCTGCCACGTACACCCACCCCAGTGGGAAGCAGCATCGCATTGACTACAACCTGCTGGGAGGCCAAGCTGTCTTGGAAAAAGTTAGGTCTGAGGTTGACTGCACCTTCGACAACGGTAGCCCGCAGGATGATCACATGCTCTTAGGCTTAAGTCTTCATGGATACCTTGATGCTAATGGGCATACCCGTAAGCTGCGACGAGCGTGATATGATCGAGATAAGCTCATGACCAGTGAGGGAAGGGAATGCCTCCGCCAGAAGCTCCCTTCCTTCCGACATCCGGGCTGGGATGTTTCCCCTGACCAGCACTGTCGCGAGATTGAGCAGCATATCAGTCGGATCCTTGATACCCATTTCTCTGTGCCAAGGTCCCAGAAAAAGGCCTCTTACATACCTGAGCGGGTATGGCGCCTTAGAGAGCGCAAGCTCGCCTTCAAACAGCGTGTCCGTTATCGCTCTAAACTATGGCATGACCTGGTGTGCCGGGCTTTCCACCAGTGGAAGGAGTGCCAAGACTACGGTGTGGTGTTTTTGCTTGAAAAGCAAAGCAGACTGTACGAACTGGCAGCAGTCGCAGTCCAGTTGGTCACGAGAGTCATCAAGCGAGAAATTTCCCTTGCCAAGAGCGAATTTTTGCATAAAATAGCCTGTGAAGGACATCAAGGAGCTGCCAAAATACTTCAGCGTGTCAAGCAAGCTGGTGTTGGTGGTACCAAGGCACGGCCCATCTCTCGCCCATTGCCTATGCTGTTGCACCCATCCACCGGCTCTGCTGTCACTACAAGGCAACAACGAGACGAGGTTTGGATGCTGCACTTTGGCAAGCAGGAACAAGGCCAGGCCATCCCGATCAGCACTTTTCTCCAGGAAGCCACTTATAGTTGCTACCAGCCAGACATGAAGTGGACTGCTGACATGCTTCCCACTTATGCCGATGTCGAACGAGTACTGCGAGCGATTCCACGAAACAAGGCAGCTGGTCTGGATAACATCCCTGGAGAGGTGTTGAAGGCTGTCCCGGCTGAGACAGCGCGCCTCCTTCTCCCTCTCTTTCTGAAGTCCATGGTGCTGCAGCACCAACCGATACAGTGGAGAGGGGGTGTGCTCTTCGAGGCCTTCAAACGATCGGGACTGCAGAGTTCTGTTGATAACTATCGCAGCCTGTTTGTCTCCAGTTACCTTGCTAAAGCCTATCATAGAGTAGTGCGAGACAAAACGCAGGCCTTTTGCCGAGATGAAATGCACTCACTGCATCTCGGATCAAAGAAACGTGCCCCAGTGACATTCGCGTCAATGTATGTGCTTGCGCACCTGCGCCGCGGATGTGCACTTCGTCGGAGTGTTTCTGTGCTGTATTTAGACACATCGGCTGCATACTACCGAATTGTTCGAGAACTCGCAGTTGGGGACATTCGTGACGACCATACAGTGATTCGTCTCTTCAAATGCTTCGGCCTTTCCGGCGATGACCTCCATGATTTACTGGAAACGGTTGAGTCTGGAGGTATGCTAGCGCAAGCGGGTGCACCGGATGCGTTGCGTCAGGTCGTGAAAGATATTCATCTCCACACCTGGTTTGTCTCGCGATTCTCAGACGGTACCCAGGTCTGCAGCAGTCTGGCTGGCAGTCGACCTGGTGAGAGCTGGGCAGACCTGATATACGCATATATCTCTGGCCGTGTGCTTTCCAAAATCCACGAGTTTGCAGTAGCCGAAGACCTTACCTTCACGGTCACTCATGACCCAACAGCTGGAGTGTTCCCGCCCCAAGATGGCCACGACCTCCTGGCTGCCACTGATGCAACATGGGCGGATGATTCTGCATTCCCGCTTATCGCAGATGACCCTGAAAGCCTGATGCGGCAGACCTGCAGACTGTGCACTTTGGTTATCAGTTTCTGTGAGGGCCATGGTATGGCACCTAACTTGAAGCCTGGCAAAACCAGTGTCATGATTAGCCTTCAAGGTAAGGGACACAAGAAGGTCAGGCAGGCATTCTTCCCGAACGGTGAGCAAAACCTTGAGTTACCTGACCTGGGTGTCCGTATTGTAGTTGCTGACCACTACAAACACTTGGGAGGTTTCGTTGATTGTAAGCTCACCATGAGGCAAGAAGTTCGTCACCGACTTGCGCAGGCCTCTACCTGGAACGCCATAGTTGCCTACAAAAGTTG
>CAJNJA010006019.1:292-17228 GCA_905231915.1 Symbiodinium necroappetens
TACAACGGGGTGGCATGGGAGGACGGTTGTTTTCATAAGGACCTCTAGCGGTGTTAGGGGGGAGGAAGGCCCCCGGACCTAGCAAAGCCCACCCTACCCCCGCTGCCCTTACCCCCCCTAAGGGTCCCTACTATGGCTGTTGCCTGGGGCACCCCATGTCCGGGGAAACTTGAGGCACATGGACTCGAAACTCGAAGCTCTCGTATACTTCCGAACTCCCAGCCAGGGTTTGGGTTTTCTACGGTTTAGGGTTTAGGGCTCTAGGGTTTAGGGAAGTCCTTCCCGAGAAACAGGCCTAATTGCTCAACAACCATAACCAAGAAACGAAACTGGAGCGTTGAGCCGCAACCACACCCCATACCCTACCCCATGCTTCCAGGGACCTGATTATTGGGTCCTTAAGGGGTCTAGGGCCCTAACTATAAGGTCCTTGGAAGCCTAGGGCTAAATACCCCGTACCGCAAGGATCCCCAACAAGGTGAGCCCTGATCCTCAGTCGTTCAGTCTGCCCCCACAGCGAAGAGCGACCCTGTTGCAGGACATGGTCATCCCCGGAACAGGCAGAGGGGGGGGGGGCGATGAATAGATAGAGTTAGCCATAGGCTCCTTAGTAGTTCCTTTTTGGGATTACCTTATAGGATTCTAAATATGAACCATAAAAAGGAACTACTTAGGAGCCTATGGGTAGTTATAAGGAGAGAAACGCAAAGCAAAGACACCAGACTCACACATTTTTCGGCCTGAAGATGTAGGTTTCCCCTTTTAGGATCAAGGATTTAGGGTTATAGGGTCTGGGTTTAGGGTCCATGGATTTTGGTCGAACTTGTAGCGCCAGCACAGAACGGGTTAGGGCGGTTGGGGCGTGGGGTTCGTTACCGAGACTACGGAGTATGTAGTTTCATAAACGTTCAAGCTGGCCAAGGCAGTTCCGGTTTAGGGTATGAGATTGGAGTGAGCAACCGTAGGCATCCATGTGCCTACACATCACATACTTTGGCTCTTTCTTTGAATGCAGGCGCATGGGCCTTTAGAGCAAGTCATGTCAGTATTCCAAAAGGAACCCTGTAAGGGAACTCTCTTCTTAGCATTAACCTAAGAGTCCAAGTACCTAATAATCATACGTATACCCACCCAAATACTAACTTACAAACCTACTGTCCTAGACCTAGTTTAGAGCTAATTGTCAGGGCTTCTGAACCCCTGCATCTGAGGCCCCTATGTTTTAGATCTGGGATCAGCTGATGTTGCTTTGAGGACCCCGCTATGTCTTCAGTAGCTAGGCCACGGAGTTCGCGGTTTAGGGCTTAGGATATACTCACAGAGCCCAGAACCATACTTGCAGTGATAAGCACATAAGATTGCAAACATGAGGGGCGTCGAGCTCTCTCTGCGTACTGCTGTAAAGTCAGGGCTGTCATGCCTCTTCCTTTGACTCATTGACAGTCACGACTTATGGCACCTGTAACTGTATTGACTGTATTGCAGCACCTACTCTTCTTGCCATGGCTCGCAGAGGAGAAGCCCCCGAACCCGCAACCATGAAATCTTTCTTGCGCAGCCCAAACCCCCAAACTCCAAACCCTATAACCAAACTCCGAACTCGATAACCCGCAAGAGGTGAGATGCATGTCTTCACCATCGGCGCCCCTGGGCCTTCAATTCCTCAGTTCCAGGTCGTGCGAAGTTTAGCCCCAAGCCGTAAACGCTGCACCGATAGGGTGTCGGGTTATACGGTTTGGGGTTTTGGGGGTATGAATCGTATGTACAGGTAACGATTTTTCAGAACTCCTGCCTAGTTCTGCTGGCTGAATCCGTAAGGACGCCATGTACCCTGAAAGTATTGAGGGCTCAGGCCATTCATGTTAGTATAAGGGTTTGGTGCCCTTGCAGGTCCTTAAGGATGCAGGAACCTGGCAGGAACTGTTCTGGCTCTTCACGGGGTGTTTAAAGTTTGGATCCCCGAAAAGTGTGGATTTTCAACAAAGGGGAGGGTTTCTTGACCAGTCGGGTTCCTGCACAGGGTTCAAGACTCGTCCCGGTTTTTGTGCCAGAGACAAACGCCGTTGCCGTGCCGCCTCCCCCACGGGGGCTTTTTGAGGGGTTTCGGGTTAGGGGGCTCATGGTCTACGGTTCAGGGCTTCGGGTAAGAAGCTAAGAAAGCAGTGTGCCGACCGAAGACGTTCCTGTTGTTTTATTTCTCCCGACCGAAACACGCAAATCGGCTCAAACTCCAAAATTTTCTGCCCCCACACCCAAAACCTGAAACCTCGAACCTTAACCCCAATTTCCAAGCCCGATACCTGAAACCTCGAACCTTAACCCCAAATTCCAAACCTGAAACCTGGCACCTTGACCCCAAATTCTAAACCCCATATCCACCAAACCTGAAACATCGAACCTTGCACCAAAGTCTCACAGACCTTAGGGCAGAAATCGTTCAGGGTTCTGGGTTTCAGGGTTTGGGGCGTTCGGTTCGGGTTTACGGTTTGGGGTTTATGAGAGTTAGGGATTCAAGTTTAGCGTTGAAGGTTTTACGAGTTTTGGGGTGTAGGGAAAAGACCAGACCCATAGCCGAAGTTTCCCCTTGAACCCCAGTTGCGAAGATTCTACTTCCCTAAGGGTCAAGTACCTAACAATCGTATGCTCTCTTAAATTCTAACTCCCATAAAGTACCATCATTAACCCTACACTCTAAACCCTAAACCCTATATAAATCCTAAGCCCTAAACCCACTTGGTCCTTCGGAGACGGTTTAGGGATTAGAGTTTAGGGTGCTGGTACTTGTTTGGGCCACCTTAGTTTCGTGTTGTAATCGGGTCCCAGACATAAACAAAATTGCACTCAAAAAGGTACTATATATTTTTAAGGTCTAGGCTGTTGCCTAGAATCTGCAGAAGTTTAGGGTTTGGGATTCAGGGTTGGTCATTATAACAAAGGGGCCTCAATAACTATCAATTCTATGTTGGGGGTTCCTTATTATCTTTAAGATATAATGGAGCCCAACACCCTATTCTAATATTTAAGGCCCCTATATTACTCGGCTTCTATAGGGCTTAGCTTCGTAAGAGGACCAAAACATGTTCAGCCAACAGTTTTGCCAAGGACTGGGGCACGGCGCTGAGCGATTGAACCGGGCTTCACCCAGTGACCGTTGAAATCCTAAGCAACAGAAACCCGGATCCCAGGCCCTGTAATCCCCAAACCCTATGTAAACCCCAACCGTTACGCTTTGATTGCCATACATCCTAAACCCCTAAACCCTAAAGCCAAAATCCTAAACCCAAACCCAAGCCGTTAAACTCCTTTACATAAAGCCCGAAGCCCAAGCACCCAGCAGGGGTCAGATTGGTGTTCTACCTTGCAAGGCGCAAGATTGCTCTGTACTGTAAAGTTCAGGAAAAACACACAAAGTACTCGGAGTGTGTGGGTTACAAGTTTGAAACTTATACCATTCTTACAGGAGCCGCACTGGCGACATCGTCCCGAAAGTGCGTACTCTACCCGAACCTCTCATCGAATCCTGAAACTGCCGAAACTCCATACCTTTGGGTCCCTGCAAATTCTATGTTCGCGTGATTTCGGGTGTATGATAAGAACCTACAAAAAAGTAGGTTATGGTAGTTTAAGGTAGTGCAAGGTTAAGGGCCCTAAATCTTAAACTTGCAGCCCTAACCCCTAAATGCATTAAAGGTTCAGGAATCGCAAAGCCTGGTGTGATATGCAGGCTTCTTGGTTCGTGTTTTTGAGAGTCCAACAACCCGACATCAACTCCTGACTTATCGATGCAGTGAATCTGCCCAGACCTTCCAAAATCCTTTACTTAAAGAATATACCTTAAATCATATTAGGATACCACAATTCGAAAAGGAGCCCCCCAAAAAGTATTGGTGACTACTGAGGCCCCTGCAATGCAAACAGATGCCGACGAAGAAGGAGCACCGGTCCCTTGCAGTGATCTACCACAAACCCTAAACCCTCAAAGAGGAGAATCAGGAGAAGACCGGCTCTTCATTGCAAACCACCAGCCTGAACCGCTAAACCCTGCAGCCTCACCTTCTTCCTGCTACTCTCTTAAACCTCAAACCCCAAACCTTAAACCCCAAACCCTAAACCCCAAACCTTAGATCCTAAACACAAAGCCCTGAGCCCTAAACCCCAAACCCAAACCTTAAATCCCAAACCCTAAGCCCTAAACCTCCAAATCCTAAACCATCCCAAACCCTAGCGCCATACTTCAGCGGCTCCTCCAAGGTGGCTTGTTGTGGGAGCAATTCTCCGCCGGGGGCACTGGTCTCCACGTCTACCCCTTCATCAGGCGGTGTTTGAGTTTAGGCTTTGGGGTTGAGGCTTATGCTGTCCACCATGCAAGAAGAAACCCCGAAACCCTAAACCCTACACTGTGGGAGTTAAGAAACGAGTCAGGTTTCGGATGACAGTTCAATCTTGTGGGTGTTGGAATGATTAGTGTCCAGGGTTTGTGGGACTTGGGATGCTGCATAGCCGTTCTTCCGATGCAGGCTGCAGTCTTAGGGTCTGACCTCCTAACCATTATAAAACAACCCAGATCCTAAACCACCCCGCACTAGCCCCTCAAACCAAAGCCCCAAGGCCCTAAACCCCCCCCCCCAACCCTTAACCCGTAAACCCTAAACCCCTTAACTCTTAAACTCTAAACCCCTAAACCCTAAACCCCTGCACCCTGAACCCTCTACTTCAGACCGGAGCTGCCCCTTGAATCAGGAAGGATCTTTGATTGCGGCTTTGCTGTAGGACAGTGCGATACATGCCCGCAGCCCCAAAGCCGAAGTTCCAAACCCCAAGCACTAAGCACCGCGGTAGAGCTCGTTGTTATCGTGCATATGAAGTGAGGAATTAGGGTTTAGGGTTTAGGGTTTAGGGATGAGCTATGGTTGAGGCCCTTGGCCACGGAGCCCTGCCTCACACGGGTCTGCATGAGGTACGAGTATCTCCTTACTGTCCCCGTCTCTATGCCCCAAAAACATATTCTCATCAGCAAGTTGTGACGGCTCTGCGCACCGATTGGATAGAACTGGTGGCATTGCATCCGCAACGGCTAATGGAAGCAGTCGAGATTGGCAAGGCCCTCTTTGAAGCAAAAGGCCTCTCTGCAGCGACAGTATGACGCTAGGAAATTTCATGAAGTTCTTTTTTTCCAAGTTTATATACTATTTGGCTAGAACCAGTAGAACTATTCCATGAAGTTCCTTTTCTTCAAATCTATATACTCCTATTTGGTTAGAACCATTAAAACTCCCTTTGTTGCCGACCTGCGAGTGCAAGGAGAAAGTAGGTTCAACAGGTGTGAGCAGCCTTGCCAACCATCCGATCCCCTAAACCCTACAAACCCTAAACCCCTAAACCCTAACCCCTAAACCCCGAAACCCTAAACCCCTAAACCCCTAAACTTTAGACCCCTTAACCTCGAAACCCTAAACCCAAAACCCCTAAACCCTAAACCCCGAAACCCTAAACCCTAAACCCTGAACCCTCCGATCTGCGTATGCCAGGGCCGCCTGCGGGATTTTGGACATGAAGAACTGTTTCAATGAGACGGGCCCCTTGATAGGAGGATCAGGGTTAAGGGGTTTAGGGTTTACGGGTTTAGGGTTTAGGGTTTACGGGTTTAGGGTTTAGGGTTTAGGGTTTACCTATAGTCTCCATTGTAGTTCCTTTTGTGTGGTTTAACCAATATCATTATTAGTTTAAGGATCCTATAAGGTAACCCCCAAAAAAAGAACTACATTGGGGACTATAGGTAGGGTTTAGGGGTGTGGGGGCGAGGCTTCGGGGGGCTTGGGGGGGGACGGATTTCGGAGCCAGCATAGGCACGAGGTGCCCAAGGTCTTCGTAGAAAGCCCGAATCTCCCACAATGTTAAGTCCTTAACCCTTAGCTCTCTTTGGAGTGCGGTCCCTCAGTGCTTGTGTTTTTTTTTCCCCCCGATTTTGTCGTACTACAGACGCTTTTAATGTATGCCGGTGCGTTCTTGCTACCTACCGAAGCCTTCAGCCCTAAACATTAATCACCAAACCCTAACTTCAATAAACCCTAACTCTAAAAGTAGGTGGTCCGGCGTGGAGGTATGCAGAGACTTCGGGCCTTAGAGCCTTAAGTGAGTCCCCAAGTTGCCGGTGGATATTAGCACCAGGCCTGAAGCCATTGCAACGAAAGTCTCAAACGGTTTAGCGCTTTGGGGGTAGGGTTTAGGGGTTTCGGGGTTTAGGGTTTAGGGCGTTTGGCACATGCTCACCGAGACTGTGCCAGCGGGTTGGCCCTAAGAGCAACTCCTCAACCGGCCCTATAACGATGTCGTGACTTGTGCCAAAACAGACACCTAAACCCTAAACCCCTAAACCCCTAAACCCCTAAACCCTAACCCTAAACCCTAAACCGAGGTGATTCGGCACCCGACTCCTGCAAGCAGGCACCTTTAAATGCTGATTCGTGCTTGTCGGCTTAGGGTTTAGGGCTGATCTAGATTATTCCCGATGCGGTGCTTCACTTTCACAACCGGAACACTACAAAATACCTGCCCTAGAGAAACTCCACGGACAAAAGAATCGAGAAATTACTGAATCCGAAACCTTAAACCCTAAAGCCCTAAGCCAACAACCCTAAAACCCGAAAGCCTTAAACCAGCAGCCTTCAGCCCTAATCCCTAAAACATCCCCCAAAGCCTAAAACGGTAGGGTCTGCTCGGAAGGAATGCCGCAGGGCTTGGTCCTTGGGGATCAGAGTTCGGGGGGTGGGGGGGGGGGATGTGTGGGGCCCTTTTTGGGGCTTGTAGGTCTCGGACTTGATGGATTTTTGGGGGGTCGTGGAGCTTCGTGCTTCCATCCATTGTATGTAGTCCCTTTTTTGGTTATCTAGTTTTAGGGTTAGGATCATGTAATATGAAAAATGGTTAACTAAAGAAAGGGAACTACGATGGAGACTATAGGTGGAGTTTAGGGTTTCCATTGGAGAATCAGGGTGACATAGGACGCAAGATTTCGCCGCAGCCTTCACTTCAGCACCGTAGTCTGCTTCAACCTACCTAGACTTTATAGCAAGTAGGTTTTTACAGAACTTGATTTGTGGTTAGGACCCGGTAATCAGAAACTAGATCTAGAGGCAACCAAATCATGGTACTGCGCTGTCTAGGTATCCAAAACCGATATAGTTGCTAATCATCTCGAGCCTCAAAGCAGCGTCGCTGGCACAGCGTGTGCGGACTTCTGCGACGAGAGAGTTCGGTTTGACTATGCGGGGCATTTTGGGGCCGTAAGAAGTTGAAATTAGAACAGAACTTCGGGTGATGCGATGGAACCACCTTTATGCCGCACAGTACGGGGATTCTGGTACTGATGGTTTCGCACATTTGTTGTTTGCAAAGTTGCCTTTAGATTTCCTGGTCATGGTTTGAAGATGCAAAACCCTCAACGTGACCCCTAACAACTCAAACCCTGAACCTAAACCAAAAGCCTCAAGCCAACAAAGGCGTAAGACCCTCAACGTGACCCTAGTAAAACCTCGAACCCTAAACCCTAACCCAACAGCTTCAAACCAACCAATGCTTTGAGACCTTCAACCCTCAAGCCTCCAACGCTATACACCTCAAAGTGAGCCAAACCCCAACCCCTAACCCCTAAACCCCTTAAGCCCTAAACCCCCTAAACCCTAAATCCCCTAAGCCCTAAATCACCTAAACCCTAAATCCCCTCTAAACCCTAGACCCTAAGTCCCCTAAACCCTAAATCCCTTTAAAAAAGCCCTAAGTCCTGGCCAGACCTGCGGTTACGTCTCGGGTGTGGACGATCACGCGCAGGCGGAGTTCAAGTGTCGCTCCAGAAATCAGAGTTTAGGGGGTTTAGGGTTCAGAGTTTAGGGTTTCGGGTTTAGGGGCTTAGGGTATTTAGGGTTTCGGATTTTAGGGTTTCTTCGACTTCGACTCTCCCTCAGTCTCCATTTACTCCTTTCTCCCTCTCGCTCGCTCGCTCTCTCTCTCGCTGTCTCTCTCTCTCTCTCGATTGGAGGGTTCTGCATCTAGCAGATTTCTGCTGCCGTGCTGGATGGTTCAGAGATTGCCAAACGTAGGACTCTTGGTCCAGCGGCTCTCAAAGAGCAGGGACGGCCCCAGGTCCAGGAACCCCCAAAAGACATCGGGCTTTGGCATCCTGTGTCTTGCGCACAAGATACTTGCAGTTCAAGACTGTTTTAGTCCTCAGTCTTCCGTTAGGTGGTCGTCGCTGAGCAGATGAAGAAGCGCGCTGAGAAGACCGGCTGCTTTACATCATTGATGAAGTACCCGTACTTAAGAGGTGGTGGGGTTTAGGAAGACCGCCTGCTTATGCGTCAGCAGCGCTTGGGGCTGAGATAGCGGCTTCCAACATCAACCAACCGCATTGCCCTTGCACATGCTTTATTTGGCTTTAGAGTTCACTACACCCAAAGTCATTTTATAAACCTGCAGGCCCTTGTGCCAGGGCTTGCAAGCCAGCCCAGGGCTTGTTTGGATCAGACTGAGTGGAAGGTTCAGCGGGCCAAGAGGCAGAGCATATGTGTTTTTTGTGTGGATGCGTTTCGCGAGGCTAGGTTTCAGAAGATTTTGCTGGAGTATAAATGGACACTCGCAGGAGCAAGTGCCCTTGAAAAGTCTTGGGGCCCTTTCCTAAACACTCGCCATGTCAGAATTGTGCCGCAAGCTGCTCTTATTGTTTTCACTTGAGGTTCATGGGGGGTTATGAGTGGTAACCCATATTAAGGGACTTATAACCTTGCTTATAATACCCATGAACCTCCATGCAGAGCGTGAAGAGTGGAGGGATCTCCCCCTCCCCCCCACCACTACTCTTGATTTCCTATCTCGGTTGTTTCGCAGGACCGGCGTTCAGTACATCCTGAACGTGGGTGACAACTTCTACCCGCAGGCCTAACCTTCACGTCCTCTTTGCAAGGGAGGATTGGAACTGCCTAAACCCATGCGATAGGAAGGACATGGGTACCCGGAAGGTTTCAAATTCCTAGATTGTATATACTTCGACCTCAAAAACGGGTTGCTACATAGGTACTTTAAAAGGCCCACGTACATGGACCCTGTAAGAACCCTTGCAGCTACAAATTTTCACTGACTTAGGCACTGAACCCCCAGGCCTCGGGCTCAACAGCCGCTTCGAGTTGAGCAGAGCTCACCCGTTGTCGTACCCAAAGGGTCCTCGGCTAGGTAGGGTTATGGGGGATACTTTCCCAACTCATAATAAGGATTCCTTGCCTTCCTTGTAAGGCTTCCATGAACGACCGCACCACTAGACCCTAAAACCCATGAGCCCTAAGAACCCGAAACCCGAAACCTTGTGCCGCCTGAGGGCATGAACACGGGCTGCGGAAGCCCCATGAACCAGATCAAAGAGGCTACCAAGGTCCAATTCGAGAAGGCCGAATGCAGGGGTTTCCGGGGCCTGAAGGGCCCCACGGCGTAGGGTTTAGGGTTTAGAGCTTAGTGGGTTATAGGGTTTAGGGTTTAGAGGGTTACAGGGTTTAGGATTTTAGGGGCCGGATATAGAAGCCTCTATGCTAACTAGCAATCGGACACTATTCCGCAGGGTTCTTACTAGTGTACTATGGTTGTAGCATAATGCCCCGACTACCCTATTCTGATTGAATTAACCTTTTCAGGCTCTTACATCAAGGTTTTGCCGAATTCATTTACGGGCGATAAACCCTCCGCACACCCTAGTTCTTTACGAGGTTAGCTTTCCGGAGGGGAGGGGGGAGAGGTAAGGTTTCCGTGTTGTACGCGTTTCTTTGGGTTTACCTATAGTCTCCATTGTAGTTCCTTTTCTGGTTTATCCAATTCTATATTAAGGATCCTAAAAGGTAACCCCAAAAAGAACTACAATTGAGACTACAGGTAGGGTCAGGTGTTGCGTTTTCGGGGTGCTCGGTTCCATGTGTTGGGCTTGAGCTCAGGTGCCAGGCGCTGGCTAGTGTTTTGGGGATCAGGATTTAGGCTTAGGGGATGGTGTCCCTCACAGTTCGCGTGAAGGTCGCAAGACATGTAGCCCTTACTCAAAAATCGTTGCCTCCTGATCCTGTAACAATTCAATAAATCCCTTTTCGAACACTAAAAGGGACCCTAATTTAACTAAACATGCAGAACCCTTGTGGTTACCCTTGCAGATCTTCGAAGTACATGCCTTTCCTCTGGGAGTTGTGGGCGCAATGGGCAGGAGGCCTTCAACTGGGTCTACTTGGATTCATGGGTAGTTATAAGTGGGGTTGTAAGTAGGGCAACTATAGTTATGGCCGATATAGGGGATTTATAACCCTACTTATAACTACCCATGAACCTCCAAGTACTTTGGGCCTTTGGCGTCAACGTCTAAAGGAGCCCCTACAGCCTTACAGAAGGCTTCGCAAACCCTAGCTCCTAAACCTTACCTAGAGGGTCATACCGGACACCACGTTCGGGGGTACAAGTGCCTAGTTCTGTGGTTATGATCTCTTGCGTGAACAGGTTAGTATGCTGTGATTAGGGTATGTTCCAGGTAGGTGTGCAGGGAGCCGTAAACCCAAAACTTTAACCCCAAACTAAATCCCATATACCCCTAAACGTTCAAACCTTAAACTAGCCTTAAACCTTTCACCTTGGCAGTTACACCCCTAAACGTTGAAACCTTAAACTAGCCTTAAACCCTTCAGTTTCGCAGTGACGGAGCAGCGAGGCCTTCAACTGGGTCTACTCTGGGGCTCTGGCGGGAAAGCCCTGGCTATCCGTCCTCGGCAACCACGACTACGGCCTCCGCCTCAGGCGGTTTAGGGTGCACGCACCCTAAAACCCGGGTTCAAAGGTACGGTTTAGTGTTATAGCCGTTACAGCCTTTAGGGCCAAGGGTCCTCGGATGTCCTCGGCAGATTGGGCTTAGTTGCATTTTTTGGGGAGGGGGGGTAGGTGCCGAGTACTTGCTTTTTCGTTTCACCGTCGTACAAGCCCACATGGATACTGAACAAGGAGCATAAGATCAAATGGGGCTTATGAAGCACTTAAGGAGTATAGTCTTATTGCTTGAAGAGGAGAGGGCTTCGGAATGTGGATGAATTCCGGAGTTGGTGGGTATCCCATAGTGCCGTCGAATGTTCTGTGCATGGCTTGCCTCGTGAGTCTCGTGAGTGGCCCTGAACCCATGAAACCCAAGCATACTGTTCTCAAGAAATCGCGAAGCAACAGCAGAACCAGGAATTGTTCAATTGCTGTTGAACCGTTCACCATAGTTCATGTTACCATCACCCATTTCCACAGGGCTCTAGGATCCGACGACCAAAGCCCGAGACCCTCCTAAACCCTAAACCCTAGACCTCTAAACCTCTGAACCGTAAACCCTGAACCTCTAAACCCTAAACCCTAAACCTCTCTAAACCCTAGACCCGATAGCTTTAAGTCAAAAGCAAGGTGCTCGTCAGTTCAACTACGCCTGGGACCAGCAGGCTCCAATGGCGATCCGTCGGATCATCTCTTCAGGGCTCTGGGGCTTCAACGGCTTAGAGTTTAGGGCTTATAGGGTCTAGAGTTTAGGGCTTATAGGGTCTAGGGTTTAGGGCTTCAGGGGTTTAGGGTCTAGGATTTAGCGACTTTAGTGCTCGGGGGCTTGTAGTGATGGAAAGGCATCCCTCCCTCGTGCTTGTTTTGATGCAACAACCACAGTCCACTAGGGTGCAAGTCATCAACCCAAGCCCAGCATACAGAACCGCACCCCAATATAGGAGCCTTACCGTGTTGTGGGGCCTACGAATTATACCATGGCTTTGACATGGAACCCTTTAGGGAATTATGTTGCGAATTAAATTACTTATATTCGTATGGCAGGTTGCCTACACTTGGGCCAGCGCGGGCAGCTCAGACTTCTGCGCGACTGGTGTTTTTTTTGTCGTTCTGCTTCGGACAACGCTGATATCGGGGTCGGATTATTTGGTAAGAATATGCTGTTTGTTTCCCCTAAACCCTAAACCCTGAACCCCTGAACCACTTTTCTACTTACTTTTGTAGGCCCCTATATACGGGTTGTTGATCGTCTTACGGGTTGTAAAGAACTTGACTGGGTTTTGTAGATTGTGCTGCTTTGGCAGGTTTCTAAAGGGTTTATATACCGGCTTGGGCTTTAAACTTAGGCAGTGCAAACCGTGTGCACCTTGCAACACAGCCAGAGATGTTGTACACAGAGAACACCAACGACACCAACACAATACCTCTTCCTTCGCGTCTTTGCCCGTTTGGGGTTGCCGCTTTTGCGCAATGTATAGGGGCCTGAATAATTGGTGTTTCTGCTTCTTACCAGTAGGATTCCTTATACAAGCAATGGTACTGTAATGATATACCCCAAGACCCTAAACACTAAACCCTAAACCTCAAAACCCCTGTTCTATTTGGCAAGGCCTTTGTATTACTCAGCTTGCCTGGTCTAAGCTGGAATGGTGCTAAACCCCAAACCCTAAACTGGACTCATTTCACCCTCTACACCCAGAAAGCCTTCAGCCTATCCCGGCCCTAAACCCCTGAACCTTAACCCATGTTTGCAGAAGAGGCACCTCTCTCCTAAATCACTTACGTATAGACTCCATTGTAGTTTCTTTTTGGGGTTACTTTCTAGAATCCTGAATATAAAACTGGTGAAACAAAAACCTAGGAGCTGCAATGGAGACTCTGGGTACCCGAAACCCAACAATCTTCGGGCTTGGGTGATAGAGTCTAGGGCCCTGTCTAGGGTCAGCTCCGCGGCAGGGACGGGGGGATTCGGTGTCTCAGCGATTTAACGCCAGGAGACCCATCTCCCCTCGATTAGGGGACCCCTTGGACCCTGGAACCCGAAATCCCAACACGCCTCTAAAGCCTCGATGCCAGCTTTGCTGAGGACCGATGGGTCATGCCGGCCCTCTACTTCAGCCAGCACGTGAAGTATCCTGTTTTGACCTCAACTTTCACAGCATCCACACCGGGGTTCAGCACAGAAGAATGTGAAGTCTCGCCACTTCTGTGTCTTTGGGGATGTGAATTTTTTCGCCGACTGACCATGCATCACCAAATGGCTATACGGTTTGGAGCTACAGGGCTATATGGTTTAATGTAGGAGCTAAATGGCTATATGGTTTAATGTCGGAGCCTGACGAAGAAACCCTCGCCCGAAAGCCCTAAGATAGTAGGATTTCATGTCGAGGGCCCGAAGAAAGACCCAGGGTTTCTTAATCGGGTTCGATTAATAGGGTTTAGGGTTTAGGGGTTTAGGGTTTAGGGTTTAATATTCGTAACTATAGGATATTCGGCTCTGCGGGTACGGATGTCAGTGACATTTTCGACTTAAGGCTTTGGTCGTGTTGCACATAACTCAGATTCATTCTCCGGTGCAAATTCACCCGAGTGTGCATTATCCCAGCACCCTGAGTCGAAATATTACAAACTGTCTCGCGCATGCCGTGAAAACTGAACCGGAGACCGTTCCATGTCTTCGAAACTCGCCTTGCAGCCTGCACTTCCTCAGACACCTCGGAGCTCCAAGTTTTCAGCATCCTACTCCTGTCCCTTTATCCCCAAACCCCTAAACCCGAAACCCTGACTACAGCCAGAAAGTACGACTACGGCCAGCTTCCCGGAGGAGCCATCACGGTTTACGGTTTATGGTTTACGGATAACCAGCCCCAACAGCCTTGTCCATCCTTAAACCCTAAACCCTTAAGCCTAAACCCTAAACCCTGAAGCCTAAGGCCTCAACTCCGAGTCTTCGTGCCGAGGATTTGGGTTTTGAGGTCGACTACTTCATGCTCGACTCCAATGCTGCGAACCTAAAATGACGGTTTAGGGTTCAGGGTTGAGGGTTTAGGGTTCTATAAGGGTTTAGGGTTTAGGGTTCTATAGGGGTTTAGGGTGCAGGGTTCATGGTTCTTGAAGGGTTTGAAGCCTCAACTTTCTAGACTCAGGCCCATGTCCCACAATCACCACCTTCAGTTGACTCAGGCCCATGCCCCAAACCTTCTTGAATCCTACAGAACCCTAAACCCTAAGCACGAAACCCTAAACCCATACCCCACCCAAAGCCCTCTTGTATTCTACAAAATGGGCGGAAAAAAGGCTTTTCTTCAAGGTCGGTACTCTGAGCCTTCAAGCCATACAGTCTGCAAAGCGCGGCATGGGGGGAACAGGGCTTCGGGTTTAGGGTTTAGGGAGAATCTGAGCCATGTCTGTGTACGTCTCAGCGTCTGAGGTGCTTTCGGAGAGAGCCTGGGGCCTCGGAAGAAAGCACAGTCTGTCTCAGTGTATCCTGCCAAGCAGGCTTCCATGCCGCCCGTGCTACGACACAGTTCCAAGTTCCTAGGCTCATGGAAAGATGGAAAGAAGCTGTGCAAATACTAAGACTCGCAAGCTGACAGACCGCCGTTGTTGGTGCTGTCCCGACACTTGGAGTGGGCTATTCCTGAGAGACCGACCAAACTGCAGAGATTCGTGTCGAGTAGTATCAATCCCGAAAGGTCTGTGTACCTGTATGACTATATCGTATACACAAATAAGCCTTAGACGGGCTCTTACATAGGTATCATAGTGCGGCATAGTACACCATCTGGTTACAAGGGCGCTTAGAGAACTAGGTTCCTGAGTGACCCCTCAGCAATAAGGGTGCCCTTTTTCCTATTATTCAATTTCAAAACGGGAACCCTACAATAAAACGGGCAAAAGGGTACTACTCGGGAACCTAGGGGCTGGATATGGGAGGAGTGGAGCAAGCCGGAAGTCCCAAACAGGAAACTCCCCCATAGTAGCCTTTAGGGTTCAGGGTGTAGGGTTTTGGGTTTAGGGTGTTGGGGTTTTGGGGTTTAGGGTTTAACTCCCCCATAGTAGCCCAGAAGCTCGTCAGGTAGAAGCAGCCATGGATGTAGGACGGCTCAAAGCTGGACTCCCATATCGAAGGCTCCTCCTGGGACACGGAAGCAGGCAGTTACGTGAACCCTAAACCCAGCCCCTTTCGAACCCTTGGAAAGGAACCGTAAATGAACCGAAACCCCAAGTTTGCATCCTAGGCTACAAAAAACAGGGTGTTGGACTTAGGATTTCGGGCCTAACAGAGGGTACATGGAGGGTCTATTCTGATCCTTCCAGTGATTCTAGTGCCTGCATTTGACTTGCCTGCTTGTGCCTCTGACGGTCTTTCGTCTTCGAAGCCCGCAGGAGATTCTGAGATTCTACTAGACGTTAACATTGCCATATAGGTCATGTTCAAAATTAGGGCCCCTTTTTAGGTCCTGACTATAGTACGGCACCGTTGAAAAAAAGGACCCCCCAAAAGGATCCTGATTTAGGAAAGTACCCATATAGTCAGGCCCTCAGGCAAGGAAGAAAAAGAAGCACCGACCCAAGAGAAAGAAGAGGGCGGCCCGAACCCAAGCCCTGCCTCCGTTATGCTTAGTGTCGGGGCCTTGATAATCAGAATAGGGCTTCGGGATATATGTATCTATATATGTATATATGTTGTACTATACTTATACTAAGGATCCCCCCAAAATAGTATAGGCAATGATGAAGGCCCCTATAGTATACAAAACAGTGCAGGCCTTTCGGATACAAGTCTTCTTCTCAAACCGGCACCTACTTGGGCCCAATCCGGATGGGACTTGTAGAACGGTACATGTACGTGAGTGGTTCTGGCCAGCTTCGGTTTATATCCAAGTTTCTAGTTTGGGGGCCCCTAAGCTAAAACAACACTCATCAACTCGAAATCATTTCGGGGCCTTAAATAATTCGAACAGGGCTTTGGGCTCCCTTGGAATACACCCCAAGGGTCCGAGTATGCGATAATCATATACTCTCGCACATGCTTCGGGAGAAGGGTGTTAGGGGCGATTTGTTGTATTCAGGGCCTTTGTCCCAAAGGCCTCAAATACAGTAAAATGTGGTTCAGGGCCTAGGGGGGAAGGGGGGCGGGGGGTTATGATGACTGCAGTGCCGATCGCTCGCTTGCAGCTGACATGTACATGTACATTTACATGCATTTCCATGCACTGTACATGTGTGTATAGATTCATGCACATGGGTAGAGGCACAGTCTAGCCTCTAGAGGCTTTTGTTTTTCGCCAGGTTCATGCATGCACATGTACATATATAATACATGTAATGAAGCTTGTTTCGCACACCTTGACGGCCACATAAACATAGACATGGTAATGAAACATATGTGTTTCGTACACTGCATGACTGCAACATGTACATAGACGACATTGTCTTGGATTTTTTTCGTAGACTTCGATGGGCTTGCTTCGGCAAGCAACCTTCCATGGGCGATCATGGAGCTCAAGATCCTCAGAAGGTTCGCCCAGCCCTGCACCCGCCCTTGCACAGTGCATCATGGAGCATTGTTCGATTCTGCGAGCATGCACTGCATGACCGTCATATGTGCATGCACACGAATCATCAAGCAGGTTTTTGATCAAGGCTTTGGGCCATGGACTTTTGCATGCATGCAGGGCTGCAGGGCTTCAGCTCCAGGGCTTTTGAGCCTTTAAATTTTGGGTTTCGGCCTTCAGCTCCAGGGCTTTGCAGCCTAAGTTCGGGCTTCAGCTCCAGTTTCAAGGCTTTTGGGTTTAAATGGGGCTTAAGGATTCCAGCTCCAGGGCTTTGAAAGATTTTGAGTTGGAGCCATGGCCGAGCGAGGGAGTGATTCCGATGACAAGCCTCGGACTTTGAGGCAACCCATGGTGTTGCACATCAGTGTTTCTTGGCCAGTTTTTTGGGATTCGGACGACTCTAGATATATACATAATATATATATATATATATTCATACATACATACATACATACATACATACATACATACATACATACATACACATGCACCAAAGCTCACAAAGTATTGTGTTGTGTATGCCGGAGGAAGTCTCAGCTTGTGTCGGTGGCGCGTAC
>CAJNJA010006020.1:0-10547 GCA_905231915.1 Symbiodinium necroappetens
CCGCCGCAACCGGACAAGGATTAAACGATTACAGACACCAAGGTCTTTGCAACTTCGCTGTGGAGCAGCCCGTAGGTTCAGATTCTTGATGCTTGGGTGTTGCAGAACCTACTTGCACGGTTTCTGAATATTCTGAATACAAACTGATGAGGAGGCCAGGTAGGTATGTACTTCTCGAACCGGTGCATAAGTGCTGCCGGAAGCACGGACATGCCGACGACATGGGCGAAGAAGCAGACGTTGCCTGCGACCCCACAGAGACCCGAACAAGTTGCAGGGCTCCTGTTCATCCTGCGAGGGAGAGGCTACAAACAGCCAGGTGTGAACCTGTCGCCAACCTTTGTTGGTGCGAGGGATCGGGAGGGCTACCCTGTTTGAGAGCAAAACAAACTTTCCATCAGGCCCTGGGGCTGTCGCAGGTTAAAAGTAGCGCAAAGAATCCAAGCCACAGAAGCAGCCCATGAGAGCAAGAGTGCTTCGAATGCGGCAAAGCAGCAAAAAAAGATCCGAATGAGGGCCCTCGACTTCCGACTGGCCTGCGGCGGTATGAGACACACATGCTGAGTAGTTACAGGCCAAACTGAGCTGACATTCACCGAAGTAAAACTGCAACGGACAGAGCCACGGAGTCCCTATCTCAACTTGTGCTGACATGGTACTTTGGATCCAGGGAGTAGGGACCGCCGCAAAACAACACGTTGAAAAGAAGATACGACTGACCTCAAGACCATCAGGCCAAGACACATCTCAGCATTACTAGCTGTCATGTTTTTTGACACACCTTTTTTTTGCACAAACGGCACGTAAGGATGCCACGCGCAGCACAGCAAAAAGACAACCGTGAACAAGACAAAAGTGAAGACAGCGACCAGCCACAGACCCCATGTAAATCAGGAGGGATCGAAACGTGCGGCACCGATCAGGTAGGATGGGCCCAGGCAAGCAATCCTCTACCGCCTACGGACCTTGTAAGCATCTAGGAAAAAATGTTGTTTATCTCATCTCACTTACTCCGGCATTTATGCAAAGCTCCGTGTGCAGGCGTTTGTGCAGCCTCCTGCTTCAGGCTCTCCTCCAGCTTACGAAAAAATTGGATGAACTCGCTCTGGGTCAAGATGTCGGACTTTTTCTCCTCTGGTCCACGGCACATGCTGCTCGGAGCTGCCTACATTATATATATATATATACCACAGGGACGAAGCATGTAGGAGTCGAAATCGGGTGTGCATCTGGGAAGCGCGAGATTCAACCCTCTGCGATATGCTGCACTTCAACTGACGCAGTGATTAAGAAAATAGGCGCAACGTTGTTCCACCAATTGCTTTCACAAATTACCGTTGAACAATCTGGCTTTCACAGTGCCCGGCACTGAAGTTTACGTGCACTCCTCATCCATCTCATTCAAAAGGTCCTCAAACGTGCTACGCTTCGTGTGGTAGCCACACCTGAGCTGCGCAAGTTCACAGCGCAAGAACGAGACACCACTGGCTTCCAGTTTGAACACTCCACACCACTTACAAGCGCAGGTGTCTGCATACATGTATACATGCTGAGGCGGGAATTTACGTGTGCCTAAGAGCAAGCGGAAGTCCTTTCAGCGAACACGAGTGAGACTGAGAGTGAGAGTAAGAGCGACAGTTTGTCGAGTGGGGACCGAGTGGACTTGTCTGAGACAGATGTGGTTCCGTTTCTGTTGAGCGTGTTCGTGGATGTGCGATGAGAGTGGATATGGCCAAGGGCCCGACAAGAACAATTTTCTAGGACATGCACAAGACGACCTACAGGTTTCGCATTTCGGCACGCGAAGGCTGCGGGACAGTCACCTCAGTAGAATCAGTACAGGAGGGGATGAGTGTGACTGGTATGAAAGCTCATGTCTACACGCGATGCTGTCAACCTCGAGAATGTCCAGCAGAGTCACCGCTGGACCGCGTCCATGAACTGCCTCAGTTGCCAAGTCAAAACTATGACGATACTTTATACTGTCTTTCTGTGCGGGTGCAACCCTGAGCAGTGCCTCACGTGGTCCTGCTGGATTGACGTCCAAGCTTGGTTCACTGTCGAACTGCTGAAGCGCATCAGCGGAGTGAGGATTTGCTTGTCAACTGTTTTGGTTGTTGTTTGTTTGGTTAGTTGTTCGCTCGTCTGTTTGTTCTTTCGTTCGCTCGTTGATTCGTTCGTGGGTTCCTTCGTTGGTTCGTTGGTTTGTTTGTTCGTTGGCTCGTTCGTTGGTTGGCTTGTTTGTTTGTTTGTTTGCGTGCTTGTGTTATTCTGCTGTACATGTGAAAAACCTTGCCGCCTTGAAACTAGTCAGTCAGGTTGTGTGCGTTGTTGACATTCATGTTGCAGGGGGCAGAGGGCTCTCATTTCACGGCCTCTGCCAAAGAAGCTCCGTGGATTGGCACGGGTACACGTACCTGCAAAAACGCACCTGGATAGCTCAGTCCGCAGCTGGTGGTCGAACAGTCTGCATGATGTTGTTGTTTGGCTGTCATGATTCGACATGAGTGCATTTGCGGACGTGCACCAATCAATAACGATCCTGCGTCGCAGCTGGGCATCTGCATCTGGTGTTCCGTCATAAGTTAAAACAAGGTTTGAAAGGCAGTGTGTGAGCGCTCATGTCTACATGACCGTTGTCTGCATGGTTTCCGCAATCTGAAAGCTTTTCCAGTTTTGCAATGTTTTGCAACTTGGCATGAGGGCATATGCAGATGTGCACCAATAGTTAACGACCTTGATGGTCGTCGTCCACATCAAGCTTGGGTCTCGCGGTACCGGCCTGACATGTTTCTTGAAAGTTGTGTGTGTGTGTTGTGTGTGTGTTTGTTTGTTTATGCGCTTGTTTCTTATTTGTTTGTGTGCTTTTTTGTTTATTGGTTTGTTTGTTTGTTTATTTGTTTTTCGTGCTGCGGTGTGGGTGTGAGAACCTTACCTGATGCTCGTGACCTTCGTCCTTGTCCACATAGTATTCTTCGTAGTGTGCTGTTGCTTTTTTGTCTATTTTGTGTTTTACAGCTCGAATCATGATGACACATGTTGACGGGGGTCTGGCCAAATTCATTAGAGTACTTGAGGGTATTTTAATGTGATGGTACTCGATACCAAGGGTCTGATGTAACTGTAAAGGCCTACAGCAGTACTTAGCATGAATATTAGTTTTTTGATGGTGCGGGTTGCATATGAGTAAAGGTATTACCGGCAGTACTCACTACAGTCATTTCGGTGAACGGTTTGGTGCAGTAGTAAATGAGTATATGCAATTGTTAGCATGGTTTTGTTTGGATAGTGTTGCTCGCACTCCATGCCTTGGTTTCTTTCCGTCTTGCGCTCGTTCTATCAGTTCTATCTGTCTGTGGTTTCTTTAGTTCGTTCTTTGTTTATTTATCTCGTTCGTTATTTCTGTATTTCTTTATCAATTACTGCACTTATTTCTGTATTTATCTGTCGTTCGTGCTTTCTTTCGTTCGTTATGTATTTCTGTATTTCTTTCGTGCTCTTTCCCTCTTCATGTCTGTCTGTCTGTCGTTATGTCTGTCTTTCTTTTGCTGTGCGCCTTCTTCTTCATCTTTCCTAAAACCAAACCAAGCAAGACAAAAAACGACGAAACAGCAAACAACACTCTACCCTGTGCAAGCTGTCTTCTGAAGCATTCCGAACCGTGTACGACTGTATAACTGCCTAAAACTCAGAACGTATATCGTTCACTCACGCTTTTTCGTGTCGTGGCCTTGTTGACACTTCTTTGCTGCCCGCACGGGCACCCGCCCCGCGCAAAACATGTGGATACGTGGCCTGCGCTCAGTTTGAAATCGATGAGCAACACCAGCAGCAAACCATGGGTAAAACACATCTGCAATCCAGACTTCCAGCTATCAGCTGCAAGAACCAGAGCGTGATGAAGCACACTCAGTTGGTAAATCATGGCCAAGGGGCTCCATGGTGATCACCATACGGTTGGTGACATCTATCCTGGGTATGCGTTGCGTAGAAGTGATGCTAGTAAATTGAAACTTCTGGACCCTATGCATTCGGATGATGGTGGTTGGAGTCTATTGCTCAGAAATGCTGATGACAACGGTGCAGCTTCTCTGCACGCACCGAATGCAAGCAGATCTAGAGCACTCCGAGCAGCTCTCGAAAGGCCTCCTCAAGCCATGCGAGTGGCACATCCTTTCCGAAACCTTGTTGAACAACAACAAGGCACAGGATGCATTAAGCAGTACATCAAGAAGTGCACAGACGTAGGAGACAAAAAGAGCAAGAGCTTTTTAAGGTTTACTGAATGTGGACGGCCACAGACTATAGAGTACCACTATTCCAGTGCAGGATACACTGCAACGCTCCACTATCACCAAGGCACCGTCTGCCCTACCCTTGGTCAAAGACGACCCTTTCGACGCAAGCATCTTGAATTCCTCAGACAGACCTCTCAGCGCGCAGCGCCCTCCCTGTCCGCGCCGACTGCCCCAGCGAAGCCTTTCCGTTTCTCGTGAAGGATGATGGAAATTTCAACAGATCAGAAGCTAAACAGGAACTGTGAGGCCGCCATTCATGCGAAACCGTCAATGTGGGATTTGCGTGGCTCCTGCTTGCAATGATGAGAGTTCGACGCATTTCCAAGGGTCGTCGCGAGTTTGGGGTCGCCCTGACTGCACTGCATCTTACGCCAGCTCCTGGGAGAGCTTGAGGGCCAGCAAACACATTCTGATAGCCTATCCACGACAGGTCAGCGGCCGTCAGACAAGGGGCACGCGTGCCAATGCTTTGGGCACGTCGCGCGTCTCCTCGCCGCCCAGGGGAACTAGACGTGTCATGTTGCACCATCAACCCTGCTAAATCCCGAAGACACGCTGCAGACCTTCCAGGGCTCTCTCAATGCCTGCTTACCACCACGCACGTACTTGATATCATTCTCATGGCAAGAGGTTGCTAATGTCACTTTATTGTGACAGCCTCGGGCTTCGACGATGATGATGATGATGGATGGATGAGGAGGATGAGGAGGATGAGGAGGATGGGGAGGATGGGTGACGATGATGATGATGATGATGGCCGTAGCGGTAGTGTGTGTGTGTGTGGTGGTGATGATGACGATGATAATGATGAAGGTAATGATTTGGTAATGACGATGCCGATGCTGATGCTTGTTTGGATGCTGCTGATGATGGTGATGCTGAAGATGATGACGATCATGATCCTGGTGAAAAAACAGTCACGAGCAGGATTCAAATGTCGGACCAAAGCCAAACAAGAAGGCAACATCCGCATTCCAGCGGAGTTCGAAAGTCATCTGCTTCCGGCTTTTGGGGCGAAAGCCAGAAAACGGGTTGAGAGCCTGCACGAACCTCTTGCACTTTGTTTGTGGTGCGACAAAAACCGTTGACTAGCGTGAGCCAGAAGCTACAGAGACTTGCAGGCTCGTGCATCTACAGGCTTTCTCGTTCAGTCTTAAACTCTTAAAGCAACCCGAATGGTACCCTTTCAGGCAAGGAAAATACGCTTCCCTTGCTCTGTGGATCAGAAGATCTTTTGAAAGGCTACGTGTGGCGAGTTTGTTGTGCACTTGGGCTTGATGGCTTTTTCGCGGGGTTTTGTGGGACAAATAAGCCAATGAAAAATAGGTGCTCCTGCTGGACAGCCAGCGACAAAAAGGACTTGGAAGCTCTGGGGGCTTTCAATTAATCATGTATCATTTTCCAGCTTTTGTGGCTGTGGCGGTGGCAGCAGGCAGTGATTCGTTTATGAAGGCTACACCGTGTGCACCACCCCTTTGATCCGAACCGTCCAAACAGCAGACACCAACGCACCGAATCGAATCCTTTCAGTCTTGTCATGCTCGTATGTTTAGGGTTGCACTTGGTCGTACAGTAAAGACTCAGACTCAGCAGCATTGCTTCTGGTGCAGCATAGCCTTGGATGTCTTCTTCCGATCCTTTGACAGCTGACGAATTCGCCTGCTGCTGCAAGAGCCATGATGCACATCCAAAGTTCCAGGGCATGGAGCTGCGCTTGAACTCTACTTGTGATTTCCTCTCGCAAGCACACTGCCGGCACCCAAATGACCAAACTTTCCTAATCAAGAGCACATGTCACGGGATGATAGCAGAAAGCCATGGTCCAGGCAGGACATTTTGCAATGTCGGGTTCAGCTGTCACTCCAAGCTAGCACGTTTCGGCCTGACATTTCAAGCAGCTTGTGTTCCAAAACACATTAGCAGGACACCTGACCCTGCTTCATGCCTACAGGATCTGCGGATGGGCAGGCCTTTCTTGGGCCACTTTGAGCCTCTCGAGTCGACTTAGACGTGCATCGGCCTGGACAGAACTGGCATCTTTTGCAAACTTCGCCAACACGTTGGGCCTGTCCCTTAAGACACTTCTGTCTCAATTCTCTTGCCACCCCACAATCCCCACAGGTGACAAAGCAACGCACCGAAAACATGCTTGCCCGCACCCTTCACCATCGACATCCGCTGTCTGGGACTGGGTTCACAGACTAAGCGATGGTCGGTGAAGGCACGAAGCGCTGTTTGATAGCTCGTGCATGCGAGGAACGGTGGAACCGAACGCAGCAGAAAGGTTATGGGAGACCCCAAGCTTTGGCTGGATGAGCTGAGCTGGGTGCCTTGAGCTTGGCTTGGCGCTCTTCTGGACTTATCTCTTCCTGGCCCAAGGAAGGCGGATCATGTAAAATTAGAGCATGGATAGGTGTCCCAATAGAACAACCATAATAAATGGTAAGCTGCACGATGCTTGCTGACAGAGTTTAGAGGAAGGTTAAGTAAGTCGTCAGCACTTGGACGACTGTCAAGCCATTGGTCGAAGAAGGCCCACCCCAGCCTCGTCCGACACCTGCACACCACATATCACCACATGTTGGGCAGCAGCATCTTGGGAGATAGGCTTGTGATTGGCCCGAATGCTCTTGCAGCGTGCAGGTTTTTGCACGGCTGCATAAGTACAAATCCGCCTCGGCTTCGCCACCGATGACCATCTGCCGCTTGGGCGGCCGAGTTAAAGCTTTCACCGAGTTATAGACCTCGGATGGTCGGACGCAAGACAACAGATTGCGCCGGGGTGAGGCTGCGTCGAGTCGAATTTCAAATCTGTGTCCACCTTGAGACAGCACCAAGAACTCGGGGAATTCCTTAACCTCAAAGCCCGAAGGCCACTAGAGGCCTTCTGGTTCAGCCCAGGTAGCAGCAAGGACCGCGGAGCCGCCGGTGAAAGCCACCCCACCAAGCTCGGACGGGCAAGACTTTTCATGTCTAGATCGTGCGACTTCTGACATCTAGACCTCTGGAGTTCGACATGCCATGGTTTAGGATCCCGTGTACACTTGACACACAACTTGTGGGTTACCTGCCAGCTCAAGCAGACACAGCAAAGCCACAGCATACGGCAAACGCCATGCATCATTATTACTGCCACAGAAACAAGGCAGGCATCACGAAGTCACGAAGTACCTCGTCAGATCAAGCAGCCTTCTGGAGCAAAGTGTCAAACTGCCTTACCCTGCCATCATATGACAGGCATCTGGCCTCTCATACCCTTTTGCTGCTGTTCCAATTGCTTTTGGCTCTGGGCATCAAGTCTAGTACCGAGAACTTGCATGAGTCTGGAGCTCATCGCAGTTGCTTTCAATTTTCGTGACGACATCTGCGGACACCATCGGACACCCATTATCAGCCTGAAGCTGGCAAAGTCGCATCTAGCTTCACAGCTGACGTGCACCTGATGTAATATTAGTACTGATTCAAGTAGGTACAGTACAACACTCGGCCGGGTATCTGATCATACAGATGTTGTGGAAAGATCAAAACAAGCTTACTACTAACGACGTGGTAGCCGAAATCTAAGTGAAGCTGCAGTGCCCCTTTGGTCGAAACCCCAACTGCGCCCGGGGTGGGGCGAGCCGATTCTGGCCACCCCCGAACACACCGCATCAGCAGCACCGGGGGCCCGGGCGACACACTGCGGACCGCTGGCGCTGAAAAAGCCCTGGAAACTCAGCAAACCTGCGACAGTGCATTCTCTGGAAGACGCACTGGATTCCGAGACTGTGGAGTCTTGGAGTCTGCTTGGGGCGAAGGCATGAGCGCCTGCTCGGCAAATCTGCGCTGGCTGTGCAAACGTAGAGTGGTTCATAGTAGTTCATGTTAGTAGGTCGGAGCCTCATCCGGGCAGCCAAGCGCAAAGCTTCAAAAATCTTGGGACGGAATCTCATGGTTCCCCTCCGGCACAACCAATTCAACAACCGTCAGGCCCGAAGTCTAGCATGCATACGCTGGAATGTTTGCTATTCCAATATGCAGCAGTTTGTGCAAGCAGCTTATCTCCATCAAAACCCGAACTGCATCAAAAGGACGCGTATTGAAACAATATATATATATATGTAGCATATAATATATGTGTGTGTGTGTAGAAAAACACGAGTCCAGAAAGTTCCGGCAACGCAAATTCTCTTTGAGCACCACGCAAGCCTTCTATCAATGGAGCAGCTCGGGCTGCAATCGGAGCGGTAGCACAGCGACAGCACTACTTAAGAAAACATTGGATTAAGAAAATGAGACTCTGGATTTGGGAATTGAGGGGTTCTCCTTGAAATACCAAGCGCTCTTAAAATAAGAAAACCAAGGTACCCTCGTCCAAGAGTCTCATTTTCTTCTTTCGCTCTGTATAATACAAATGTGCGTAAGCATGGCCTGTGCTGTGCAAGGGCTTTCAGGGATCGCTCGGCTCCTCGTATTCTTTAGTTGGGTTCCAAAACAATACAAAATAAGAAAATGCCAGAGTCTCGTTTTCCTATTTAGGTGCTTTCTGGAACAAAGGAAAATAAGAAAATGCCAGAGTCTCGTTTTCTTATTTAGGTGCCTTGTGGAACACAGGAAAATAACAAAATGCCATATTTGGGGGAAAGGTGCGTTCTGGAACGAAGGGAAACAAGAAAATACCAGAGTCTCGTTTTCTTATTCAATTGCGTTGTGGAACGAAGCAATATAAGATCCGACAGCTCAGGGGCCCGTCCTACACCTCCAGAGTCCCGAACCTGCCTCGTTTACCAGACCACCCTCGTCCCAGAAAGTATTTTCTTATACAGCGCTCCCGCTGTAGTTGGAGGGAGATGTGGAGGAATGTGGAGTGGGAGGCAGAGTGGCCTGTATGGGTGAGGCTCAGCCATGTGCCGTGCAATGGCCCGCAGCAGGAAAGCACACAATTTTCACACATGCCTGCAAAGAAGAGGGCGCTGCAAGCTCCGGCAACGGCAGAGCCCGCAAGTACGGCTCCTGAATCACTGGACTTAGGCCAACTGCTTGAGAGTCGCACATACTTCACGAAGTTTGGCGTTCTTTTGTTGAGACATTGCGGAATCAGCCTCTCTGCGCACCAGCACTGTCCCGGGGGCCCAAGACATTGGGTGGTGGTTTTGTCTGTGGTTGGTCACTACAGTGCTTGTAACGGCCGGGGTCGTTGTTGTTGTGTTAGGGATGGTTGCGCTGTTGGTGCATTCTGGTGCTGCTGATGCTGGTGTTTCTGGTGGTGCCGCAGGCGAAGCGGTGGAGGGTGCCCCAGAACTCCAAACTCCACGGGCACAGCAGCTCTACAGCCGACACGAAGCCATGGGGCCTGTGAGCAGTGCGAGCAGCGAAGTACCACACCTCTCTGGAAAGGCAACAACGCGGCGCCAGTCGTGTTGGGTTCAATTGAAAGACGCTTCTTTGAGAGCTCTGGAACAGCCCACCCCAAGGGCCCCAAGGGCCCTAAGCCCTCCGTCTGAGACTTGACTGGGCCCGGGCCAGGCGAGGAAGAAGCACAAAGCCGCCCCAGGGCCCAGCCTCAGAGGAGACCGTCGCGGCCGTCGCGCGTCTGGCCGACGCCGCAACTTCGACATCTTGTCCTACTGCTTGCTGTTCAGGGTCCCTTCACTCTGAGTAGCCCGACGCAGCCGCAGCAAGCAGCAACGTAGGGAGCATCCTGGCTTAAGGCTCAAGGAAGGGTCCGGGGGAGCGACCGATGGACTTTTTAGAGCAAGCCCTGGGAATGTCGGCTGGGTGCCCCAAGGCATTTTAACGGGTTGCTGTGAATCACGGGATTCCACAAGGCTACACTCCCAGCAGGTGCGAGCGCAGAACTCGACCCGACATTGAACCAAATCTGGAGTTCTTTTCATTGTGCGGATGAATAAAACAGCCCACCGACGGTAGGCTCAAGAGGGTGGGCAAAGGCTTCAAGTCCTGGGGCCGCAGTACTGTTGTTGAATGCGCTGCTGACGCGTGCTCATCACACAGAAAATATGCTTCACTGATCTGATAACCGCTCTTCAAGCTTGCTGATGGTACCTGGCTGCAAGAATTTTTCTGTCATTAAACTAGGGAAAGAAATACACGTACCAGTCATCTCTCTCACTCTTGTTCCGCAGCCTATGATTGATTCCGTTCCTGTTGTGCTTTTATACTAATGTAATTCACGCATCCTTTCCACTTCGTGCAGTTCCTTTGTAATTAAAACAAAAGAAAGCACAGGAACGTGAATCACCAGGCTGT
>CAJNJA010006020.1:10564-44210 GCA_905231915.1 Symbiodinium necroappetens
CCAACCTTACAGACGCTTCCTAGTTTCGTTCGTATTTAGTTCTTTTGCTTTGGTTTTCTCGCCCTTCACTTGGAAACCCAAAGGCAAAAGCACTGAATGACTCACTTCACATTATAACCCTCACAGTTAGGTGAAAAAGAACCAAAGGAAACAAAGAGTGAAATGAACAATGGTAAGAAACGAAAGAGCCGCACGCTTTGTTCATTTTCTCTTGTTTCCTTTGCTCTTTTTCTTCGTTTCATTAGAACTCCGATTCTTCCGTCCGAATAGCCACTTTGAACATGGTTGAACTCCTTCCAAAACACTGAATGGTAACACGAAAGCCACTTTGCTGAAAGCCAAGCATCGGTAGCAGGTCGCATGTCCCAGGATGCCTGCGTGGGTTCTTGTCGCTTGAAGGTTGGGGCTGAGCGACTGGACCGAGCACCTAGGTTGGGCTGTTGCTCGCATATCCCTTCGTTCCGATCACCAAACGTCTCCCGGCAGAGCACGCGTACCGAACTAACAGGTGTGTCCCTTGAGCGAGCTCTTGGATGACGTGGATTTGCCTGAATCACGGACCACGCTGCGCCTCTTCTGTTGATCAGTATGGGAGGTTGCATTATGCACAGGTCTGGGAAACATCGGAATTACAGTGTCCGACTTGGCACCTGCTCATAGCTTGCTGTCATGTAATTAATTCATTAAGACTCGCATACAGTAGCTCCGATGCACACGGCGCGGGTATGACCCATATTCTGCGGACTGAAACCAACCCTGCACTTGACCGCAAGACACTGCAAACAGCGACCCCAACATCCTTGGATGTCTCAGTTTCTGACAGAGGATTCTCTGGCAGCAATGTTGTCGTGGTCGGTATTTTGGGTACCCGGTCCTGCGCGAACCTCAGAGAGCTCAGGGTTCCTGAATCACGACCGCAGGTAAAGGAGAAAGTTGCCCCAAGTGAGACACCAACGAGTCCCTGCTAACGAAGGACAGGACCACAGCGAGGCTGTCAGCTCTACGTGCTGCTACCTGAAATTTGGTCAGCTTGCAGGGAACGCTTTTCAACACAGGCACGGAGGCTCCGTCACAGGCGCCGGGGTAGAGGTGGTCGTCGTAAGGGTGACGCCTACCGCGACAAACAGCAAAAGGTGCTGGGCTGCTTTGGCGATCTGCACGAAATATCATTTATCACGGGATTGTTTCTGGCTCAAGTTCTGAGTAGGCTCTGGATGCTGCTGTTGCTGACACAAGCCCAGGCACTCGTCTCATTGCTCTCCATCCCGTCGTCGTCATCCCCCGAGGAACTGGCCTGTCGCAGCATGGTGGGCATGGTGGGCTCTTGCCCAAGACAGGGTGGTGGATTGACAGTGCCAAGAATTTATGCATCCTTTGAAACTACTCATGCAGCTTCGGTTCGATGTCTGCCGGAGTCATACCGGTTGAATACAGAAGCCCAACTGTGCAGGGTGATCAGGCCGCACGCAAGGGGAAGGTTAGATTAAGCACTGGCTGCAGTGCAGCCGTAAGCCAGTATAGACTATCAGCTGCAGTAATAGCGAACCTTTAACCACAACGCATGCCAAAAAAGCACGACCCCCTCAGACTAGCCTCACCAGAAGTTGAGCTGCCGCCTCGGGAAGCAAACATGTTTGCACAGGAGGTCTGACTGCCAAGGACTCCGCTTTTTGAGGTGATGTCTTTTCGCTGGCCAACGGCGCGCATGACTGCGTAGCTTGCTGAAGCTCCGGAAACTCGTCGACGCAAGGACACATCAAACGCAGCGCAGGCTCCGTCGCCAACCAGAGTTTCGTTGGACGACGTCGTCGTGGTGTTGGGCGGCAGTGCCTCCATTTCTAAGGCAGCTGGATCCCTGGCGCATGCTGAAGTGTGGGTGCAGACAGTTGCAGACCCGTTGCCATGGACGGGCAGCACGAACGAAGACATTCGCACACACACTCATAAACAAGCACGCACCTAGTGACCTAGTGTCTTGGTCCAACAGAGAGATCGCTGTGCACTTCCTTCGGCACACTCGCCTCAAGCTGCGCAGCGGCGTCTCGTTCGCAATATGCCTTCCAGATTCTCCAAACCACGTTGCGAAGGCAAGTGGTACTGTAAAAGGAGACAGGGAATGACATGCATCATCCGCCATCTTGTTGTGAACATCCCACGATGCATCAGTCCAGCAGAATCACTCAGCCCAGCCAATCTTGCACAACAAGGGTCTCTTCCTTCCCCAACTCTCCCGGCGGTGGCTCGTTTGGCATCTTGCAGAAGACCTTAAACTGCCTTGAAGCTACTTCACGGGGCTGCCCTTCAGTACGACTCCGAAGTCCCAGCTGGGACTGCCTGCCAGGTCGAGGGCTCACGGCCGCGCGGCTTCGTCACCCAGGACCTCGGCTAAGCCGGTTATTAGCCGCCAGCGACGAAGAAGTCTCCGTGGGTCACAGACCCTACGCAAAAGAAGACTTGAAGGCCCACTTGCATGCTTACCGATTGCCACATGCTGATGACGAGATCTTTCTTGTGATGCGCTGAGAACTCCGAGGAAGCGGCGGAGGGTTGTAGAAAAAGAAATCCCAAAGAGTCGCCACAACCTCGAGCACCACAGATAGGAGTCCAGAACAAATTTCAGGTTGATTTATTTGATCTGCCACCTGACATCCAGCAACTGCTATCCCACGTCGGTCCAGTTGATTGGAGCTCAGTCTGCCGGATGCAAGCCGCCACGCTGGCGACTACAGTGCTACCATGAAGCCGCAAAATGCAATGCTGGGGGTCTCCAAGCTAAGAGCCTCCATAAAAGCACCTGACTTGCCGAGGAAGGTGCCGGTGGTGCGTTGTCGAGGTTCAGGAGCTCCTAGCTTGCAAGTCTGCGACCAAGCTCAAAGGCCAGGGCTGGGAAAGCCTAATACAAGAACCCTTGCTTGGGCTCTGGTGTAGAACTCAACAAGGCTCACGAGACTTCAAGCAAATCCTTCGCATACCGGGTGGAGAAGGCATCGAGGGAATGTTACGAAATGACGGGGCCAAAGAAGATTCATTAACTTGAGGCCGGTTTCATGTCGTATGAGCCTGGGAAGTCGTCGCGATGCTCAGCGCTGGAGCCGAAGCGTTCCGGGAGGCAAAAGACCGTGGTGGTGCCGCCGAGCTGAGATCCCGCTGTCAGCTCTGCCACTCTGTCTGTCAGACGCACAATCTTGGCACCACTTCTCCTCACAGCCCAGCCTGTTTTCCGTCCTACCTTGCCTGGGCCGGAGACTCGTTTGGCTGAACCGATCTCTAACCTACTATTGCTACCAGAAAAACTAGCATAAGCAAGCACTAAATCGAAAAGGCCATAAGACCAATAACTCCACACAAACATAGCTTCACCATGCAGTTACATGCCATTTCAGCTGCCATTTGCATGTGCTGCTACATGCCGCGCGATCAATGCCCACATGCTTTACATCAAAACCCTTCGAGGGGCAAACTGACAAAGCCAACAAAAAAGCCTTTGAGCCCGCGAGTCCCGAGCTTGAGTCCCTGAATCCTGTTGGCAATTTTGCAGCCCGTGTCGGCCTTTGCATTGCCCACATCCCACCAAGGCAAAAAGATGGCCGCAAAGATCAGAGCGCTGCCCACCAATGCCAGGACTCCTCTTGAAACAGAGTTGCTGTGGATATCTTGAACGTTCTGGAGCTCACCAGCTACCCTTTCCATGCCAAGTAAACAACTAGGAGGTGAAGACTGTCAGAGCATCCGAGCTGTTTCGAGAGGATGCAAAATCATCCGCCGATGCAGTTCTTCTGCCTCGCAGTCTCTGACTATGCTCCCTCCGCGAAGCCGTCTGCATGCATAGACTATACTTGATATGATTCGCCATAATCCAAGGCCTTTTTAAACGACATGCTCAGCTCTAAACTTAACTTTCAGCACACGTAGCTCCCGCCCCGCAATTAGATCTCACTCGCTTGTCTTTCGAGCTACTTGTTTGCCTCGCGCAACGTGCTCTCCAAACCCGGAACACCTCAGCGCTATCTCAAGTCTAACAGAGCCCCGAAGGACTTCGCTACTCTGCGACCGCTCTCCTGATGTGAAGCTTCCGCACCTGCCAGAGTCTGAGCTCAACAAGGGCCAGGACACAATTTTGGAGCTTCGGGACTTCAGAAGATGCAAGGCGGGTAACTGCAGGTCCCAGGTTGGCTCGATCAATCGACTACAGTATGCCAGTATGCCTTCCATCCACTTTCTGGTGAGTGGAGCGCCATTGAAACCCCCCTCCCGTCGGCGAAGAATACCCGCCGTAGACTGCTCAATATTGGTGGCGTTCTGGAACCAGAACCCTAAGCCCCAAGCCTCAGCCCAAACTAATTCTCACATGGTTTCGGTCTTAGGGCTGAGTAGGGGGATAGTCCGCGAGCCGAAAAATTTAAGATACGGGGAGCGGAGGGTCAGTAGACGTGGGAAGTGATCAGGCGCGAGTGCTCCCCGATGGCTGTGACACCTGCATTTAACAATCTGCGGAATGCACACGTGCCAAGTTGAGAAACCAGCCACGACTGGGAGGGTAACAGACGCTACAACAGTCGGAAGACAACGGCTCCTGCGTACGCTTGATCACGTCTGGCCCTGCCTGATGCGCTCCTTGTTTATATACATTGCACATTCTCACCCGTGCGGCGGCAGCTCACCACCATGCTGTGAAACTTGCACAGCAAGCTGAGTGCAACAGTTTGCTATGAGGCTCCTCTTTCTCCGATCAAAAATTTCCGGCCCTTAGACTGGTGGCCTTTACGGCTCTGGGATTGTTGAAAGGTTTGTTGGCTTGTTGACGGTTGGGGCTGAGGGCTTGGCTGCGCCAGCAGACCCTTTGGAGGTGCTGACTTCAAGGCTTGGATCCTCAAACGATGCGGTGTGCAACGAGGATTTCCGAGGCCGAGCCCCAAACTTGTCGCAGACGCATCTAACAGCCAAGCCTGACATGCCTGACAACCCCTCGCTGCCGGCTGTTCAACCTGATGGCATTTGTGTAATTCCACAACGAGATAAACCCAACCTAGGACAGAAACCTATGCTAACATCAAGGGCCCGGTGCTGTGAAGCTTTCGCGACTTTTCCCCAGCGGGAGCTTCAAAGGCCGCGCGTTGCGGAGGCGCCTCGGGATCGGTCAGGCCTGGGCCTGGAGTGGGGAAGCCCTCAAAACAGAAGAAGACACCCTGGCTTTCTTATTCCAGCGCTTCGCATAGCTTCGCCAAGCGTCAAAGCCAGCCAAACGCCGCTCGAGGGTAGAGCCGGGCTGCGGCCACGGCTCCTCGCCCTTGGGAAGACTGCCACAGGAAGGGAAGGAAGGAAGGTAGGCAGGTGGGTAGGTAGGTAGGTACTTCTGTATGCATGCGCACATTCTGGACATGCATACGAAGACAGAGACGCCTGTTGAAATGAGAACCGATGATATTGATGATCAGGATGACGATGCTGATGCTGATGATGATGATGATCATGATGCTGATGCTGAGGATGATGATGATGATGGTGATGATGGTGATGATGGTGAGGATGGTGATGCTGAGGATGGTGAGGATATTCGATGATGCAATGACTTTGGTACCAAGTAGTTATGCCACACACACACACACACAAACACACACACCCGGAAGGGCACGCAAACAACCGAAAATCAAAGAGTCTGGTCTGCTATCAGGGCGAGAGTGACGGGCACCTGCACCACGTCCAGATTGCAGCCCGTTATTGCTTAATCTCGAATGGATCAAGACAATCAGCCTGAAGCAGACAGCTTTTCACTTGCAATTGCGGCAAATTAAGCCAAAAAGTATATGTGCACTCCCACACACAGGCAAAAGGGCGTGTTTCGTTCGGACTTTCATGTCTTGTCGAACCGACGCAGTGTTTCAGGCGTGCTGGAACATCAGCTTCGGCAAGGCGGACGTCGCGCCACTTTTTCATGCTGAGCTGCGACGATGCCTGTCAGCTTCAAACTTAAAGCGATGGAATCTGACAGGCCGCATACTATCAGCCTTGTACGTCATTCGACAACAACGTCTCAAAACGGAAGGCGACGAGATGCGGAGTCTAGAAATGATCCCTTTGTCATAGGATCTCACCCGTGGTAACGGCATATACTTCATTGCAACGGGTGTGGATAACAATCCGTAGCCCCGTGGGCCCCTAAGCCCGAATGCACCTCAACCGGGAGTGGTCGTCAGATTCCATGCATCAGGCAGGCACAACGTCCTTCGCTTTTCTTGAGAACACGCTAGGCACAATGCCCTGTGTAGTCATCTCAGAAAGCGATCTCGTGGTTCGATCGTGCCCTCGAATGACCAAGGGCGGAGAAGCGCTGAGCACCAGGATCAGTAGCTGCAGAACGCGACATGTCAGCCGGCACCTGGGACAGGTGCTACCTCTCCGGTTGCACCTGGCTAAATTCGATGCCTCTGCTAGGAGGAAGCAGCAGTTCGGGAAGACCCGATGATGGCTGCCATGAACAGATAATAATCTGAGAAGGACTGAACAGATAATAATCTGAGAAGGACGATGCTGGGCACTTGTGGTAACTGTCCAAGTATCAAACGTAGGATTCTTGAGGGTTGTCATACAGCTCCGAACTCTGAAGGTCAAGCCCCACTGAACATCTGTGCCCCGCGGTCAAGGGCACACGAACTCCGTCTTTGCGCTCCGAGGTCGAAGGAGACCTCAGCAACGGCTCTGCGAGGCTTTGCCTTTGCAAATCAGTCCTGCAAGACTGGATTTGACGCCGAGGGGACACGTGCTGTGCTGAATGATGCAAGCAATGTGATGAAGCTCTACGATCCGGCCTTCTTCACCATCTTCCCTGGCTGCGCCGGCTGGCTCGCAAGGCCTCCCTGCGAAGTCGGCAATCTACAGCTTCTGGGGTTGGAGGGTTGTGGGCTGTGCACGAGGCACAGCTCATGCAAGCCGATGGAAGAAACTCCCTTCGTGGCGAAGCGTTCAACACAGCTGGGCAACTGCCGACCTCTTCATCCACTGCATCGGAGGATGAATCTCCGTCCTGGCAGAAATCGCAAACTGTAGTCAGATCAAGGCTGGCACCGGCTAAGCCAAGCCTTACTGGAAACAAAAACAAGCACTCACTCAATCCACCAAGAACAGAAGCAATCGATTCTAGGGCCCAGGATCAATCCTTGCAAAGCTCCAGAAACACCAGAGGCCTCCACAGCCGGCAAAGAGTCTGCTTCGACCCGTCTAGAGACGCGAAGGTCCTGACAATGTCAATGCAGTGCTGGATTACATTGCAAGTTTAAAGCCTGCGATGCTGGGAAAAATTAAACTCTAGAAGAGGGTGTCTTCGATCCGTCCGAGCAAGAAGACGCTGATTTTGGAAATACCCAACCGATGAAAGCAAGTCGGCCTCAGTCAAGGTGGTCGCGGTCGTCGCTGTCGCGTCGTCGCATCCAATACCCGCACCTAGTAGTTTTCGGCCTGTGCTGGCGTTCCTGCTGCTGACTCTCATCCTCCTCCGTTTTGCTAAACTACTGACTCCCCTGCTACGACTCCGACAGAAACTGGACCCCAGCTGGGGTGCAGCTGACGCCAAATTTCGTTGGAGCTTTGTTTGCAAGAACGAACAGGGGCGGTCGTGGTGTTTAGTCGTCGTAGCAGTAGTAGGCAATAGCAGTAGCAGTAGCAGTAGTAGTACGAGTACTAGTACTAGTATGCTGTTGTAGTTGTAGTAGTTGTTGTCGTCGTATAGTAGCAGTAGTGGTAGTGATTGTGCTACAGTGGCAGTGGTAGTGGCAGCGGCAGGGGGAGGGGTCGTGGTAGGGGTAGTGGTCGTTTTGGTGGTGGTGGTGGTGGTGGTGGTGGCGGTGGTGGTGGTGGTTTTAGTCGTGGTCATGTTCAGTGTGGTGATCCTGGTCCTGGTCGCCGCAAAGTAGAGGCAGCAGCAGTCGCAGCAGGAGCTGAGCAGTTTTTGCAAAAAGGAATGAGAGTCGTGGTTCATGATATGATAGTTGTGACTGCTAATATCATTAAGGATTGTTAGTGTCACTCTATCCCAGAACCAGACCCACTTTCCTCAAACCGGCAAGGTTCTGACAGCCTACCAGCTGGCCACACTCTTTGCACTCACAGATCTGCGCCCGAGCCTTCGGATAGGTGAGGTGCAAAAAACCTGCAGCACTGTTATCAAGGAACTCTAGGAATCTGGAGACAACAGCTGCCCTTCCAAGGCTACTTTCAACTTGGGAAGCCAAGCCACAACTCAGTCAAAATTATGAGACTTCCTCGCCGGGAGGCTAAAGATGACAAGTGCCACGACTGAGCCCGTCAGCGTGACCCAGGCGATCGACTGGCCGAGTGCCTCTGAAGTCGGGAGCAAAATGTTCTGATTTCAGTGTAAAGCTCTTCTCGGTTTTTCGGAGATGAGCGGAGCTTCAGGGCTGTAGGAGATCTCGACAAACAGGGGCAGTGCAGAACGTACCAGCTGGCACACGGCAAGCGGAGGAACATTTCTCACCGACGTAGAACTCCAGAGTCCCTTTCAATGGGACAAGTCCTGCGACCATTTCATGTTCCAACTCCTGGCAGTGGAATTTCTCAGCAATTGTTCATCGTCTGCTGAAGTGGATGCAAACCATTGTTTGGCAGCTGCAGCCCGATGACTCAGGGATGTCTCCGGGTGCATAACAATGTAGCACTGAAGCAGTGGAGTCGCTACATGTTCGTGGCAGTTCTAACCGCCTCAGCGGAGATGGTTCAGGTCTTTTGAATGAAGCCCTGCATTGATCCTATTCAACGGCAAAAAGCCGATGGCGGGATAATCTTTGCAGAGTGTGCAGAAACCCAAGGAGGACTCCATTCGCGACAAATGTGGGGAATCATTTGACGACTTGGTCCCGAAATCCTCCATCGGAGTGTGTAGACCTAGAAAAGGTTTGGACTTCATTAAGACCCGGCCTGTTCAGATGTGGATGAGTCTCAAACATGCAATCAGTCAGTCAGTGCATTGCGCCGGGCATGGTTCTTCCAGCCTTACACCTTGCCAGCTTTTCTTCCACTTTTCTTTTGCCCCACTCCGACCGATTCCTGGATCTGTCACACTTGACAAAGCTTCCCATTTGCGCCACTTGCTGACAGCAATGCCCGCCCAAAGCTTGGAGTCACTGCGGTTTGTGCTGACTGCCCAAGCCTCAAGGAGTGAGGCCCGAACGACTCCGTGGATGACACAGCTTTAGAACCAGGGACGGAAGCATGAGTCCGAAGGCTCGGAAAACACACCAAGCACACTGCAGCTGAAGTTGCCTGGGCATTGCCTCGCCGCAAGTCTGCCGGCATGTCTTTGATGGGCAGCGTATTGCTGGCAGGGCATTGTAATCTGCTAGTGGCGGGCTTCAGTTTGGGGCTTGCCACTTCGTGTGTTGGCTATCTGGAACGATGCACAGACTTGAGGCATGGAGGGCCTGCCGATCGCATTCAACACATGGTCACCGGTGGGTCTCAAGAAGTTTGCCCCAAGCACTGAAGTCAATCTGGCCCGCCGCCTTTTGTAGTGAAAAAAGTGCTGCGTGATAAATCCCACGACAGGGGTGCTTGCCTGCAGCACATGACACAATCGCTCGCAAGAAGGACCTAGCCATGGCCAGCTAGTCGTCGGACCTCCCTAATACAATCTTACATGGATTCAAGTCTGCTGCGGACTGTGCTTGCTCTGTCCTGCCCTGACCCAGCCCCTTGCACTTGAAACAGCCGTGGGTGGCAAAGGTTGCGGGAAGTACCAATCAACTTGACGTTGATAATTGTCCTAAGCGCCTCTATCCTTGTGGTTGCCGTGAGTGAGAGCCCATGCGACATCATGAACTCAAAGCACTGCAGGTCAGGTGCTATCGATGCGAAGCCGCCGTCGATCGCCGCGGCCAAAGCGATGACCTGCGGATTCCGAATGAAAACGAGAAACATTCCACTGCTTTCCACTGTACGCTGCATCCAGACTGCTCATGCCGTTGGAGTGCAAGATCGAATTTGTACGGATCTGTTGGGTCTAACCATGAGTCTGCTGCTTTCGCAAACATCGAACTCAGAAAATGCTTGAGAAACCCAGGAAATCACACGCAGCCGAAAACCAACGGATTCAGAAAGTGGAACGCACCTGCGCGACCATCTGAGCCGGGACAATTTCGGCGAATAGTGGCTTGACAACCTTGCAAGCAAACACAAAGCCAGATCGAGCTGAGAGTTGAGAAAGCAGACGAGGCCGCGACTGCTGAGTAGGCCATGATCGAGAAGAAGCCGAAAAAGAAACTCAAAACGCTCCTGCGGAGCCGCTGCGGAGCTGCTCAGTCTTGCGAGGCCGATGTCAATCCCGCAGCAATGCCCCCTCCTCGTGACGAAGATGTTTGGAGTATCCGGCCTCCGCGGCACCAAGCACTCTGACTCTCTCTTCCGCTCGCACGAACGTACAGAAAACGGGCTCGGTGCCGAAATCTCACGGACGAGAAAAAGGGGCCTTGAGGTTTTGGATGCTCTTCTGCGTGTAAGGCAACCCATGCGTTTGTTGTCACTTCGACCTTAAGGATCCTGATCAATCCCTACAAATCCCAAAACCCCAGTTTAAAACGATGGCAGCCATCGACAGCGATGCATGTACGCACAACACAGAGAAGCAGAGAGCGAGCAAGCGAGCAAAATGCTCTTTGAGCCCTTGGTGGAGTTGCTGGCTCAAAGAACTGACTTAACTGAAGTTGCCACCTGTAGGTCTCATCCGATTACATAGCTGAGTCAGGCTTGCTTCTCTTTGGCTTAACGGGTTTGGAGCGTGCTCCTCTCGCCGCGGCGCAACACCGCCCGAGCAGTGTTTTGCTTCAGTCTGCGAGCAAGCTCGCGTATCCGCAAGACAGTCTGCCCCCCGCCAAAAGAAACCCTGGTAGGCGCTGCAGCTTTCCAGGTATCACCATTTCCGCACAACAAGCTATTATCCTCAGAACTCTCTCTTCTTCCACTGGGCATAAGGGCCCATTGTTTATGGGGCTTTCGGGAGGACCGTGACTCTCTCTCGCTTCCCTCCTTCTCCGGAGAGGGAGTCTGACTCCCCCGTGAAGGACCCCAACTTGTGATCCTGCGGTACAGCGCATGGCAAGGCCGTGGCCTAGGAGTGTCGCTGAGAACCTTGGATGCTCTCTTGACTCTCTTGCATATGACATAGGGGCTGGCGGCAATCGTGGAGGGACGGGAACTTTCTTCACTGCAATAAGGCCAGCACACACAGTCTCAAGCTGGAGCTGCCGGTCATGCCATCAAGCAGCAAACGTGTAGAGGAGGACGACCGTTTTCACAAAGTCCATCAGCTGGCCATATGTGATGCGGCCGTGCCTCGCACTGGCTTCTGCTTCAAAGCACGTTCGCGAGCCTGAAAGCTCCGTCCGACATCCAACCGCAGAATACCGAGACTCTACACCGGACATACACCGGCTTCTGCAAGCAGAAGCCCAAACCGGAAACCATGTCTGCGCCTTCGCTTGAAGCTGACCCTAGCAGCTCACGTCGCTATGATCCCAAGTTTCGTGATGTCGATGCTCGAACACGGACACTAGCTGCAAGCTCATAGAGGACTTCAAGCTGCGACACGACTCGCAACCCGACTGCCGACCACAGCTTGAAGAGGCCTTGGGTAGTGCTTGGCCATCCAGTCGGAGATAAAGCCGGCCGCGATTGACCCGAAAATGCTGCCGAAGGGAGCCTCAAAGCTGTGCAAGACCGCCTAGCCAGATACTAGCAGCAATCTTCATGCATTAGTTTGGGTTTCTGAAGTGGTACCGCACTTGCAGTAGTTGCTGCATGGTCCGCAAGTCTCAAGACATGCTCTGCTGCAACACCGGAAACATCCTGAAACTGTCAACTGACCAAGTAGCAGCACATGCTATACTGGACGCCACAAGGTCGCTAAAGCCCAGATACCTAGGCTGGCAAGCTTCAGGCTTTAGAAGCCTGAGCATGCTTGAATGAGCGCTCGCAACAGGGTCTCGATCATCCGAGAGCAGGGCTTCCGAAAAACAAAGAAACAAAGTAAAGCAAACGTGCATCGTTTCTCTCATCAAGCAGCTGGTACCACATGATCTGGTACTGCATGGCCTGGCATCTTGACAACGACCTTCCCACTGTACAACTCAGAATTGCTGGAAATACATGCAGATACAGTAAGTTGACAGGCATTTGGTGAGAAGTGCTTGTATCTTGAGACCTTGGACTGGAAGCACGATGTGCAAATAAAGAGGGGAAGACGCGAGGCGAACCTTGACCGTCGTGCTGGCGAAAGCGCCCTGCAGGATCCTGGACGGCGGTGACAGGAGGTGAAGATTCCAAGCTGCTTGCAAATGTGGCGCAGGGTCATGTCCCAAGAGATGCTCACAGCAGAATGGCAAGCATTTAAAGTCAGAGGGCGTGCATGCTACCGACCTCGATCTTCCACTGATCTTGATGACTTGCCTAGTAAGGGTGCAAGCTGGAGTACCCGATGCCTACAGAAAGCAATGCCGCACCTGATGCTGACGGCAGGATCCGTTTCTACATGCTTTGCTTGATAGCGAATTAACTTAACCAATCCGCTGTCCCAGTCCCACTAATCACCTGAGGTTTTGATTGTACAGCAGAAGCGATCAAGAAGTGTGCAAGCGGCTCATCAAGTCCAAGGCACAGAACCCAAAAGGAGGATCGGCGCAGCATGAACAGGAAGTCCTGTGGCAAGCCCGCGAGAAGGCGAAGTCGTGATTTCAGTGTCTGTGCCTGCCTATGCATTGCTCCCCTGTAGTACCTGCGAATATACATGCACTCAATCCCCGCCTGCTTGACAAGCCCACTCACCCAAACCCATGCACGCCACAGAGTCACAATTCTGCTTGCTATCATGATACTGGTTTTGTTTCCAAACCGAGTAATGCAGTAGTTAGTAGTTGGGGTGTTTCCCGATCCGTCCTTCCAGATGTCGTGCAGAGGCAGTCCGGAAGGAGTGCCCTTGCCAGCACAGATCCGTCACGGTCGGATGTTGGGCTCAACACTTTGCATGCGAGGAAGTGTGCGTTGTGCTGGAAGCGGCTGGTTGCGCAGAAAAGTAATGAAGCCAGTAAAGTGTGAAACTTCACGAACTCAAGAGCCGAGCACTCAAAGTTCCCCCCGAAAAAGGACCGAGACCGAGCACCTGCTTCTTGGCTGCACTGAGCTGGGCCCAGGTCCGAGACTCTTGGAAGAGGCCGCGCCTCACAGCAAGGTGCGGCTCTTCCCAAAAGAAGCTTCCACTTCGGCTAAAAGTCCGATTCGAGTGAACACTTCTCTTCCATCCATCTGGATGAAGAAATGCTGCGAATGTCTGCTGGAAGTACCCCGTCTCATGGCTGGGACATGATTGGCCGTCAAGCCATCCTCCGAAAAAAGAGCCGCCAAGAGCAGTCAGGGCATGCAAGCAGCCCACTACTGTACTTGCTGCATCTTCCCGCTGTGTTCGATAGCACGCTGCGATTGGCAGTTGTCTGGGGCGCTGGCGCCACCTCCAGTCTGGCCATCGACAGAATCCACGTCAACAAAAGCCTTGCGTGGATACAGAGGACAAGCCGCGCGTCTGATTAAACCCTGGCCCTATACTCTCTGCAGGTGATCTTGTCGAAGCCGGCCCATAGCTTCGGCCGCTCTGTCGTCGTCTAGCAGGGTCGGATTGCCTACATACTCTCTTTTGGTTGTCAGAGCACGTGAGCAAACCAAAGAGGAGGAAGGTGCCCCGCCAGCCGTGGATCGCCTTCAAGCAACGGCCGAAACGACATGGTCGTGCCAGCAAGCAAGTGTTTAAGCAGCCGTGGCGAGCTTGGCCGTTCCTTGAAACTCGGCTTCGATGCCGAAGACTCTTGCTGGCTTCGCTTCACACTCCGGCACCTTCAGGTGGCTCGTTGCTCCAGCCAGCAGCACCTCACAGCAATGACAGCAATGTCATGGCATGTCCTGCTTGCACCAAAGGCCCTCAGCTCGGCCCGGAACGCCGAGCATGAAGCCGCTCTGACCACAGGCGATGAGCCAGCCGAAGGCCCGGCCTCGCAAGAGCTCACTTCCACGTATGGCCAAAGGACCACGTCTTCGACTACCCGAAAAACACGAAAAGTCGAAAACTCGATTTTGTTTGCGTCAGGCGAAAAACGCGAAAACTCTAAAAGAAAGAGTTGGTTTGTTTCAACCCGAAAAACTTGAACATTTGAAAATTCGAGGTTTTGAATTTTCGATTTATTGAATTGTCGAACCGACTGTTGTTTGTTTTGCATCAACCCAAAAAACGTTAAGACTTGAAGATTCGATTCGTCAAACTGTTGAGAATTCGAGTTTTCGAATGTTTGAATTTTCGGATTTGCAAAACATTTTCGAAAACCGACTCTTGCTTTGTTGTCTCAACCCAAAAATGCAAAATTTGAAAGATCGATTTCTCGAATGTTCTAACCAACTCTCTAGTTGTTTTGTCTTGGCCAAAAACGCGAGCACAGGATTATGCGCGAAAACACCACGTGTAGATGTCGTTAAGGTTGGAGGCGGAGTTTCTTTTCACGAGGTTTGGCCAAAACGTGTTGATTTTAGAAGGTTTGGCCGATGGCTCCGTTTGATTTGCAGCAAACTATTGGGGCAGGCCCACCTGCAGCGTCTTCCTTTGCAGCAAGCTCTTCGGGAAATCCCATTTGTGTCGTGTTCATCTGCAGCAAACTATTGGAGAAGAGGGTCTTCCGGTCTTCCTTTGTTTGAAGCTATTGGGGAATTACCGTTTGCAGGGCTTCTTCTGCCTCGAAGGAGGTCGTTGGGAATTCCAAGTTGGATCCCTTCTTTTTGCGCGAAGCTGTTCGGGGATTTCGACAGCGAAATGTCGTCTTGCTTCAAGCTAGTGAGGAGTTACAACGTGCAAGGCTCGTTTTGTTTGAAGCTATTGGACATTACAATTTGCATGGCTTGGTTTCGTATCCAGCTGTTGGGGAATGCGCGCAAAACCGCAGCTTAGCAGCGATGAGGGGAATAGAGGGCATGGCAGTCGCAGTTTATGAAGGAACAAGCAGCAAAATCGTCAAGCTTGTTTGTTTGTTGCAACGCGTACGTACTCGGAGGACCATTCAGGCATCACGGTGACCCGTCACCTTCTGTGTTCGCAGCCGGAAGGTCCACTTTGGCTGCATGCTGGCAGCATGCTGCAATACCGCAGTTTTCCTAAAAGACACTGCCACCTTCCTCCGCTGTTAAGGTCCTCCGAACCAGTCAGAAGCTTCCTGGACACACGGTGAGAGCCTCGGTCCAACGGCGGGCAGACAGCGCCAATGAGACCCTGTGACCTGAGCAATCTCTGCAGGCCGAAGAGCATGCTTAGTTTTTAACGAACTGGGTATCCGAAGGTTTGGTATCCCACTCTGAACTCCAGCTGGTTTGGGATGGGATCACACTTTGGGGAACGGGACGGCAATGGCTGGGCTTGCACCTCAAGCTCTTTCAGCTTGCAACCCCAAACCCCACAAAGCCTAGATCCTCGAACGGAAAAACCCACAACAGCGGCTTTGTAGCACAGCCTGACACGATGGAACTTGGGGCGAATCATCTGAGTCCACATTGGGTCTGTAACAGCCCATGAAAAGGTAACATTGTCAGAAACCGAAGCCGTCAAGTTCATTCGACCGCTTGCTGCTCACAACTGCTGCAGTCCACGAAACGATTGCAAGCTGATCTGCCGCACACAGCACACTATGACACAAGCCCCAGGTACTCGGGTTCTCTCATGAAGGCAAGGCTACGTGACACTACTGGCTCCTAACTCCACTGTCACACAGCCAGGTTCATTCACTCTCAGCCAGCCATGCGCTCTTGTTCAGCGATGTGCAGGACGAGTACACCCTTTCTTTACGCTTCTCGGGCCCCCGCAATGGACCGATTGCGGCTCCTGTAATGCCTTCCATGCAGCAAGAGGAAAGGAGCCGATCGCAACTCGCCAGAACTGTGACCCGAGCCCGGGCTCCCGGCCCTCCGGCCTGCAAGAGCACGAACAGCACAGAGCACCCGGACGCTTGTGACGAAGGAGGTCGCGGCCGTGACGAGTCCCCAGGACTTGGTTCGAGACTTCGAGATTCCCACATGCTCTGCTCGGTTTCTTCTTGGCTGCACAGCTGTCATCAGACGTGGCATGGAGTCGACGAATGCTTTGACATCCTGTTCCTCTCTTCCACAAGTATTTGCCATCTTCCTTACCAGGATTGCCTTGTGGCCTAATCCGTCAAGGTTGTAGTAACTAGACTCACTGCCGTAGATCTCAATCATGTTCAACCGCTTCGGTTCGTACCGAGACTGGTGGGGCTGGACAGGAAAAAACAATTAAAAGGCTTGTCTGGCAGCAGCTGGGACGAATCTGTCAGCATCCAGCTTGGCTACAGATCTTTAGAAGGCCACATATTTTTGCAAGCGCAATGAACAAACCCGTTTCGCACAACGACATCCTCGCTGCCAGACTCCGCTTCTATAAAGATCTGGAAAGCATGTCGCTAGGACGCCCACCAAAGTCCTTGGCTCGGCAGCGACATGCACGTAACTCAATCCTGTCTCTTTTCACTGTCACGCCCTCTGCATTCAAGCCTGCAGTCTTGCGGCCATCCCACCCATTGAAAGCTTATGCCTGAGTAGCTCATGCATCCTCCTCCAATGCCACACGGTGGTCCGGGCTTGTGCAACATGTTGAACACTAAACAAACTGGCCTTGTGCCCGAGTTCCCAAACAGCACGATCCTATCCCAATAATTAGCAACAACCCGCCCTCTAGCCCGTCGAGCTCCCAAAACCTCAGAAGCCCCCGAGAGCCATGGCGCGCATACATCAGAAGCGTCAACTTGCAGTGCCTGTCCGCCAGGACTCCCCACACCTCAGACGCTTGCAGTCGGGACACTCTGCCGTTGCCACATTCGTGAAATGCTCTTCGCAAGCCTACGATTTTCGTCGAGCCTGCATGCACACCACAAATCCACAGCTAACCGATCCAAGATGCGAGGACAGCGAAGCTGTGACACAAAGCTTCAATGAAAACGATGCCGCCCAAAGACACCTGACAGCAACACGATGCGCAAGAGCTCCAACAAGACATGAAAGTAAGGACCATGTTCTGCAGGGAACTTCATTGTGGGTCCTGTGGTGTCAAGACGTTAGCACAGACTATCACCTCAATGGCCGCAGATCAGAACAATGGCAAACACGCGAACTTTCAATCATGAGCTTGTATCGGCAAATTTCATGGCACAGCGCACAGCAGCAGCTGTGTAACTGTGGTATTCATCGCGCATCTACTGCCATGTGACTCATCCTGAATCCTGCTGTTTCCGCGTTTTTCTGCGAGCAGGCTCCCAATTCTCACTTGAAGAAGCGCCATTCCCGTGACAGACACTGTCTGTTTCCGATCCGCAGAAATCAGGGGGTAAGAAATCGTGGCATTGCCAGGAGGCAAGCAAAGCTTCCGAACACACACTACGAGGCAAACAACGAAGACACACGACGGAATATTCGTCGAAGCTCATGGCGAACCCTGAAAGAGAAGGATGCAGACCAAACCAAGAAGTAAAGCAAAACCTGAACCTGAAGCCGCAAGCCAAACCTTTTTGCCGGGCAGCCGGTGTTGCTCCTGTCAGACCTTCCTCCAGCGCCTGGCCAAGCAGTGCTCAATCCGTCGCGGCAGAAGGGCTTATGGACATGCGTTTTCACAGAGGTGTGCTACAGCCGCTTCGAGATGGGTCTGGAAAACACGTGCGTCCGTAGATATGATTGTAAGTGCGTGCATGAGTCCACATGTACGTATGTATGTACGTATGTATGTACGTATGTGTGAGCATATGTACGTATGTACTCACGTACTTTTGTTCTGGCGTATGTATGTATGCACGTACGTATGTATGCATGTATGTATGTATGTAGGTAGGTAGGTAGGCAGGCAGGCAGGTAGGTAGGTAGGTATGTATGCATGCACGTCTGTATGCATGCATGTGCGCATGTATGCACGGATGCTTGCATGTATGTATGTATGCATGTATGTATGTAGGTATGTAGGTATGCATGCATGCATGAATGCATGTGTGTCTGTGTATGTGTGTTTATGTAGGTATGTATGTCTGCATGCCTGCCTGCCTGCATGCATGCATGTATGTATGTGTATATGTAACAAAGCTGCAATAACTGTATCAGTTAGATATGATACAAGGAAGTTGCTAATACCAAGCACATGCATCAACACACAAACAGGCACGGAGTTCTGCATCCACGTCAATTTGCTGCTAAATGTGCCGAGCTCAACACGCAGAGACGCCGGCCCTACAACCTTCACTCCCAGGGCACCTTGAAAATGCCCGGAAGCATGGCGCCATCGGCTGCGTGGAGTAGAAATACAACAGCCAAGAGGCCCTGCGTCGCACGACAGGAGGAATGCTGGCAAGATCGTGACTCAAAATGCGCAGGTGCTGGCATCTTCGTGAATGTGTAACTCTCATGAGTTAGCGAGCTCATTCCAAGCTGGGCGGAACCCCAAACAGCTAGGTCCAGAGATTGTGGGAATACTCAGCCCTGGATGCGAGGCGTTGTGATCTCAGTGGTACCCATGCGGCATCATGCGGCCTCAAGCCCTCCATGCTCAAACAGCGCCTGCAGCAGCTGAAAATTGGAGAGACCCAGCCGCGCTACAAGTCGGAGGGAAGTGCGACCAGCGATAAGCAATGGCATTGAGTCCTCTGCCCTGAGCTGCTCTGATTTGCTCCAAATTGGACTTGAATCGGCTGTGCTTCTCTGAACCGTCAAGAGTTGTCCATGCATGTGCATAATCAATAGGTACCAACTGGTCATGCTCCTGCTGCACACATGGGGTCTTGCAGCACGCCTCTTAGTCGATCCAAGCAAAACCTACGGGATTTACCGGGTCAAAGTCCCAGCCGATGCCGCCGGCTGCGACGTGCTGTTGCAACAGCTTCGTATTCACATGTCTGCATGCGATGCATAGTGTGCCAAACTCCGTGAGCACCTGTGCATGTGTCTCAAGTTGTGCACAAGGACGCGGTACTAAGTATATGGGCGGGTGAGAACACATATGAACACATGAAGCTGCGCATTGCCCATGTGTATGAGTTTTTCTATATCTGCAGATGTACTTCCATATTTATCTGCATAGACGGATGAGGCGACCTCACCCAGGTCGACCTGCTCTTGCGAAAGACAAGATTTGGCTGAGGGGCGGTATGTCCCTGTCGTCAGTCGGCAAATGTTTTCACACATATGATAAAATAAATGTAGTAGTTTACACTATAGCAAAATGTAGAACTTTTTTGCAGAGTGAAGCGTACTATCGCAAAGTATAACAGAGTACAACATAATATAATTTACTACAACATGTTGTTATGCAATGAAATGTAACATACTCATAATGACATGCAAGACTATACAGCACAAAACAACAAATAGTAATATAGTACAACAAATCATAACATAACAGTACAACAAAGCACAACATAATTTATAATAACATAACATGACATAATGTAGCACAACACAGCATAACATAGCATACCACAACAAAGCACAATATAGCACTGTGCTTTCAAACTAGAACATTTGTGATAACGTCATATCATGCAATACAATGCATGAGACAATATACTATTGCAACCGAATATATTCAAGTATAAGCTGGGATGTTAGAATATATTAACAAATTTACTATATAGCATAATATGACACAGTATGTATGACAAAGTGACATAGTGTGATATGAACATAGTGCAATCATGGTAATACATTATGTGATATTACACCATATTATACCTCATACCTGACATAATTTCTTAAAATATAACACAAAGTTACATGATATATTTTTACCACGAATAATACATAATTTACAATACATAACGCAGAACTTGTACAATACATAACATATAAAGGATGATATATATTATGCAACAGATGATATAAAAAATGTAATATATCCTAACTAACATACAGTATACAGTATAATAAACCATAGTATACGGCATGTTATAGTATACTATAGAGAATATAACACATGCATATATATATATATATACAACATACTACGATTGCTATATAGTATTAAAAAAAGGTAACGAAATACAACAGCATACATTATCATTTAACTGAACATATGTATGATATATGATATTTAACATACAGTATATAGTTTCCTATATGGTATATATACATATATGTATGTATATACATACAATACATCGCCGATAATATATACTCCAAAATATATAATGCATAACATATAGTACATAACATGTACCCTACAATAAAATATATAGCATGATTTTAGACACCATAATATAGTATAATATCATATCACATAATATCACATCACATAACATAACTTAATGTAAAAATGTAGAGGTGTGTGTGCATGTGAAGACGTGTGCGTGAGTGTTGATACTACGCAACCAGCAAAGTCAACAACAATCACGAAAACTTTCAGAAACAGGTGAGGTTGCATGCCCAAGGATCTGCGAAAGACCAAACTCGTACATCAACCACTCGCGCATTTCGTTTCTTTTGCAGTAGTTGAAGTGCATTCTCTCCCTCAAAATGACCGATGCAAGACATGGGACTTCAACAAGGTCTGTCCGGCATGTCGAGTGCAAACCAGACATTAACAACACTTCACAACGCACCCATCACCACGAATTTGAAGACAAGTTGATTGGAGAGGCAGTGTGCCGATATATGGATCGCTTCCGTCAAGCATCCTCCTCTCGAAACGAAGAAACCTGTGGGTCTCGCCGATCCCAAGCACAAAACCCTCAAATGCTACGCCCTCGTTCTCTGACGCTTTATCTCAAAATTGCTCGACCACGCAAGCCAAAGGCTCCATCGTCAAAGAAGTGTCCAAAAACGGTTTCAGAACGTGAACGAGTCATCATTGAAGCTTGGTGGCCGGATGGGCGCCCGCTGCCGCTCCATGACGATCGCCTCAGGTGTATATGGTGTACACACAGGAGGTGCGGCCAGAATGCGACCCGGCATGACCGTCGAGGGACACACTTCGACGTCAGCTAAGGCCAATCTCTGGTCTAGGGCCCCGACGAGGGTCTTCGCGGACGTGCAAATGTAAGGTGGTTTCACTACCAGAAGGAGTCGGTGCTAAGCCGAGGGTTGAGGCCAGGCCTTGGTTGCTGCTGGGCTTGGGGGATTCATGCTTGAGCTCTAAGTCGAGGGGTGTAACATGTGTGTGTGTGCATAATATATATATATATAATGACTTTAGTGAGTAGATGTCACCCGTGGAGCATATGTAACCCTGAGATGCTTGGAAGTGCCTGTTGACTCACGAAGGCCTCTCTGCTGTGAGGCCGCTAACTTCACAAAGCAAGTAACAGAAGTCTAGCCTTGGCCCCATGCTCCACACACCCCAAACCTAAGAGGTTTAAGGAAGGGGTGTGGCTATCGCACCATCTTGGTGCTTGAGCCAAACGCAGCGACCGCAGTGGAAGGTTAGACATGTTGGGACATGTCGGCAGAGTTGCGAACTTGGGAACAGCACAGAAAGAAGCACCCAAATCCTCGGTCCACCCTCTGCCTCTCGGGCGGGAGAAGCCTATGAACAGATGAGACTGTAAGAAAGCCGGCGTATACTTGATTCTCAAGCGTGCCAATGGACTGGTTGCTGTGCACCAGAACAGTTCTGAACCCTGCAAGGGCTCTCGCCAATGCAGTGGCGGCCAGTGCATGCAGCCATGCAGGGCAGGCCTGGATGGTCCAGAACAACCACATCGAGGATTGCAACAGTTGGAGGTCTGCCCTGCAGATCGCCGAGTCAGAGATTTCCAGTCCTCTACCGTTTCATAGCAAGCTCTTCATCTCCCGAGCCTACGTTCGACGCCCGAAAGGCCGCAAAACATGTGAGAGAAACTCGAAGGCTGGGGCTCGCGCCTGACCACACCTGCAGACTCCGGTCTCGCTGCACGTCGCATCAACAGGAAAGACTCAAACTGTTGCGACGTCCGTAAGGCTCCCACCTCGCTGCAGCTGCAGACAAGCGGACTGCTGCCCGACCTGCATTGGAGAGAGGAGGCAAGAAGAAGCGATCGAGAGAGTTGCTAAACCCCCTGTTTGTCGTTTTCGGGCACCCTTAACCCTGAAACCATGGTAGCGTTACAAAATTAACCGGAACTCTGAGGTACTGCTCGCTGATATATCGCTGTGAGAAAATGATGGATAGCAAATGGCAAATCGAGCGCCAAGTAATTCTTGGCTCCAGGCACCATTTCGGAGCTCTGAAGACTCCTGTCGGTCTCACTGGCTCTCTCCTCTGTCTCTGTGCATATCCAACTGTTTTGAAGCCAAGGTCAGCTGCTTAGCCATCGACTCGGACTTTTGCATGAAACATTCGGCCACTCTGCGCAGTCGCCTCTTCTTCGCCGGCTGGCTCGCCCAGGTGTGGGCGCCAAAGTCCCCTAGAAGACGGTTTCAAGCAGTTTACACACTGGCTCAACATGTATAGTATTGTGTGGACAGCCTGTATGGTTACCCACCTGCCTGCCTGTCTCTAGTTCTTTCTCTGTCTGTCTATTGGTTCGTTCGTCTCGTCCTATTCAGTTTGTCCGGCCTTCCATCTCTGGTTGTAGCACAGGCTTACATACCTACTTGCTTAGCCGTGCTCCCTTGACTATTGGCAAGTTAGTTTTTTAAGCATATCTACTACTCAGACGTGCTCGATGGTATTTTGTCAAACTACTTGGTCGAACGTCTGCACGCTGCTTAGGTTGCTTTGATCCAACTAAGTTAGAGAGAAAGATGGTAAGCAATTAGATGGAGAGATGGACAGACAGACAGATAGAAAGGCAGATAGATAGACAGATAGATAGATAGATAGACAGGTAGATACATAGATAGGTACAAGATTGCTACAAGTACGGAGACAGGCAGGCAGGTAGAAAGATACTGTAGATAGACACATACTTGCATGCATGCGCGCATGCAAATGGTGCGGCACCACCCCACCTCGCCCCCCCATGATATGCCACCCCCGCCGTTGCCCATGCTCTCCCATGGCGAGCGCGGAATCTGTGCGACAGTGGCCGCTTTGCGCCTGGGCTTGGGATCTTGGCATCACGGCGACGTCTCAAGAATGCCCACAGACACAGGAATGGGTCGCTCGGGGTTCACTTACCCACAACTGTTGCTGCTTCCGGATCTTGATGCTATGCGGACCTAGTGACCTAGTGCTAACAGCTACACGGATGGATGGTCTCGAGAGGGGCAATCCGAACGAAGAGCAAACCTGCCAAAGGGTATCTGTCTGAATTTGTCTCTCAAAAGCCGAACCCACCTGCCCACCAACCCATTTACATGGGGGAGGGTATCGAAGAACCGCCAAACCCCCACCACCCACCCAACCATAAAACAGGCCCATCCATCCATCCATCCATTCAAACACAGTGAATACTTGATCAGATCGTGGTCGAATACTCTGGTCGTTGGTCAGCCTGTACTTGGCACCACCGTCGAAGCTGATAATCTGTAAATGGGGGTTTTTAGGACTCACGATGCATGCGACGGCCTCGTCAGTGCGGGCAGGAGTCGGAGCAGTCGAAGCCCTGCAGCACAGTATGAACGAGCAACCCAAGGTTTTGGGAGACTCTACCAAGATGAACAGTGAAGCCGCAAATTCCTGGCATCACCAGGTAAGTCAGGTTTGGCATTCAGCATGCTGACGGCTATCGCACGACAACTTCAGATGCAAGGACTCCATTCCTTCCCTTCCGTCCCTGTTGGGCTGCTGAGGCCGACGCAGCTTGACCCGCGGCAACTCCGGCTGCACAAGCTGTAGTCGCCTCGTCGCAGCCTCCACAACCAATAAGCAAATGCGGACAACAGTCCACCTTTATTCAAGGGTGAAGAAGCTTCGCGGATCACGGTTTGATTCAACCTGCTCAAAGCTGGCGGTTCAAGGGCGCATCATGCTCCCTTCGAAGCCGATTTTCTTGTTTAGCTTCGATGCCTCCGCACCGGTAAGGGGCACAGCATTTTCCAGAATGCTTTACAGCAGCATGGGCATGTCCCGGGCGCGCGGGGGAACTTGCACACGATTCCATGCTCGCAAAAACTGTTCGTGCTCATGGAAGCTCCCGGAGGGATCCGGAGGGCAGGTCAAGACCGGAAGCACGGCCTTCCACCTGCGTGGTTTGCAGCGCAGCTACGAAGGGACGTGGCAGCGCTCGGCTTATGTGCCAATAAACCGATCCTGCACAGCGGCCTCCACACAGTCGGTCCAAAGCTTCACCAATCTGGCCTTACAGGGATCCGGAGTCAAGGTTGCTTCGAAGGGCCTACGTCCAGCGGCGGCATGCTTCCAAGGTCCCAAGGTATCGAAGGTTTATGTCAGCCTCGAGGCTTCAGACACCACACCCGCAAGCAGCCAAAGCCACCGCATTGCGAAGTCGAAACGCTGGTTCGTGGTCAAACGTGTGATTGAAGCGCAAACAACTGCTTCCGAAAGTTCTGCTGTGCGTGCTGGTGTTGCTGATCAGGACGTCCAGTAGTTGTGAACAGAGGGGTCGAAAGTGAGCGAAGTTGGAACGGACCGGAGCTGACCTGTAGGGCTCGAGCCCCAAAAGCAACTCAGGACCCGGCCCGGTATTCGCCCACCAACTGCCAGATCTCGCTTTGAAGGAGCAGAGGCGCGCGCCTATCGACGAGTTGATTTGGAGCGTGCATGGTGGAGTTGGGGTTGACAGCGCTCCTGGCACCTGAATTTAAAACAAATCCAAGGCGAAATTTACGCAAAAGATGAAGGATGCCAAAGTCTAACCATGATTTTGCGGACGAGGCAGCGCTACAGATGTCCTGAGGCAACGCATAACCGATTAGTAGCCGACATGGTAATGTGCTCGGTTTCAGGCTCACAGTAACATGTTATGCAATCGGCATCTAATCTGCATGGTGTAAATTCGAAGTGTGTCGCAGTCTCGTGTGATGGTGTGGTGCCTCCCCCCCCCCCCCCCCCCGGAATGCGTTTAGGCATCGATAAATCGCCTAGGGCCTCCGCCTTGTCGAATTGTGAATTCTTACGTGGCTTGTGGTTCAAGTCTACAGTCAACACAAACCTCGCAAATCAAGTGGTCTGCAGTGTCCTGCATCCCCTGCTGTGGCCCCGTCCTGCCCATCCCCTCCTCGCCTCTGCAACTCTGCAAGCTGGACTCCACAGCTGTCCCGCAGCCAAGACATGGCAGCCGCCTGGGACCAGAAAATTCGGCTTCCGAGAAAGCCCTGACCTGGCACCTCCAGCGGCAAACCGAGAGAGAGAACCCGTGCCTCTGCGTGCGCCACGCCTTGGCCGGCCGAGCATGGCCGAGCGCAGCGCTCGGTGTTTAACACTACAAGCTTCTCTTCGCTTCACACACTTTCTAGGATTCTAGGATACCACCGCTGCTGGACCGCTGAATGGCTTAACGTCTCGGAGCAAGTTGCTGATGTCTTCTTCTTCCCTCACAAAAAAATCGCTCAAACCGTTCACAAAACACGGCCCCAAAACCTGAACAAGCGCTACTAATTCATGCCCCCTGAAAAACCCCCAAAGAAGCCAACCTAGGCCGAACGAAGCCTATCCTCTTTGGATCAGAACTTCTCGAACAGAAGAAACCCTCTCAGTCTAACAGAAACAGTCTCTGAAACAGAACCTCAAACTCAACCTCAACCCAAACCCATAAAACCGTGCACACACCCGTGTGCAAGCCGTGACCCGTGAACAGATCGCTTCATTCGACCATTTTCGCACCGATTGTATCATTCAGGTCTTGTCGCCGCCATCATGCATGCGTATGTGAGTACCTATCTGAAACAAAAACGGTGTGCAGAACGCTCGTCTTCACATCTCGGGCTCAGGCGTTGTGCTGGCAATCGCGAGTGTGAGAGCAGCCCGTGGACGTTGTACGAGCCTCGTCGGGAGCCGGAAGCCCCCGGAGAACCAACAGAGGACGCCGGCAACGGATGGTCCAATCCAGTGCCCCGTAGCCTAAAGACTCCGCGGGTCCGGGAGCGGGAACACCTGACCATCCTTCCGCATGTCGAGCTGCTGAACTCCTCTCCGCTCAGCTTGAGAATCCGGAGCCTGGGTCGGGCAACACAAATACACAGGACTCTGCCGAAGAGTTTTAGGCTATGGTGCAGATCTTGCAGGATAGCTTCTGATTCTGCACGAACACTGCTCTCGTTAAACCACAGCTGTACTATGCTGTACTGTATGGTGTCCTGCTGTGAGTCTGGTTTCAGTAAGGATTCGCAAGCCCGGTGTCAGGTGTCCTGACGGAAGTAGGGCATCACGCGCTCAGCCATTGATCTCACATTGGATATACTTCAAAACAATCTTGCCAACCTTGCGATGAAGGCAGCACCGATGTTGAGGCTTGCGCGCATTAACACCCTCGACATCACCTGGTACGCACAGTGCAGCACGGAGTCGGAGTAGATATGTCATGTCTTCAGTCTTCTGAGCGGGCGATTGAGAGGAACCTCAATTTCTCCAAGAATCGACCCCTTCTGTGTTTCCGGCCTGTCGGAAGTGCCTGTATCTTGTTCGAACGCAACAAGGTCTCTAAATCTATCAACTCTTTCCTCGGCGAACAATCGAAAGATTCGTGAAGTGACAGTGTCAGTTTTGGAAGGACTCAACTTCGTAGTCCGGCACTGCAAAAAGGAACCCTCGAATCCTCAACTAAAATGCAAAACTACGCCGGGCCACGAACCTCCTGGCCGGATTTTCAAGTTCTTCGCCCTGACGTGGCTCACAAGGGTCTTGACACTCGGCCCGGCTGAGAATGTAAGACCCGCAGACTCGACAGGCTGTGTAGCCGAAACGAACCCGATTCAGATTAGGCTTCAGGCCTGCAGCACACAAACCCACAGCGGTCATTAGGTACAAGAATGGTACGGACGATGTCAGGCCCTTATTCGAAAACGGATCGGACGACATCGGAAAACACCAGACCGGAAAACGCAATGCCGAAATCAAAAAACGGACACAGGAAAAGCAGAAAAAGGACGGACAATATGAAAAAACATGACGGACCAGATCAGAAAACAGGGCGGTCGAAACTCAGAAAACGGGACAAACGAAAGGCAAAAAGAGCCACTGCAATGGCGTGACGGGCTAGCTCGCGTGTGAATGAATTCCCATGTTGTTGGAGACCACACTTCTGTACAGAAGCGCCGCTCTGCATTGCTCGGATTGCCAAGACCAGAAGTGAAAGGAACGCAGCCTTCCTTCACCTCTCGGTTTGTGGCCAAAACCGAGGGGTGAAAGGAGCGCGGCCTTCCTTCACCTCTCGGTTTGTGGGCAAAACAGAGGGGTGGTTACGCCCATTTTTCTGATTTTCTCTTTGCTGTTTTCTGAGTTTGTTTGTGTTGTTTTATGATTCTTGTTTTCCGATTCTGTTGTGTTTTCTGATTTCGTCTGTGCGGTTTTCTGATTCTGGCTGTGTGAGTCTGTCCGCCTGTTTTCCGAAATCGCCCTCCTTGGTTTCCGAACTTGTCTTCCTGATTTCGCGCGTTGTTTTCCGATACCCTCTTCACTCGGTACAAAAAAGACCTCACATCCGAGATCCGCCGGACAGTGTCTGTCATCGAACCCTTGGTCCTTAGCTTGCTATGCTGCAACACAGAAGGCAAGCATCTGCGGCAAATCGGCGGCCTCGCCGTTTGCAGCATCTGATCTTTGAGATGCGAGTGCCTGCGAATGGACACGCCGAGAAAACAATGATGGAGCACCCCTTCATTCAACATCAGAGATGTAAGAGAATCCACAGATCAGAATCCCCTGATCTTTGTCGACGATGGAGTAGGTATCGAGGGCATGTGAGTCCACAACACGATTGTTAAATTCGGTGCTGGTGAACACAAGTAAGGAGGGGCAGAAAAGCACGACTTCTTGAGCCACTGCCCCTGCATCTCTGATCTGGGCTCTGCGCGGTCCGACGTCTCGGGGCAGGGGAAGTTCAGCAAAGCTGGCAGCAGGATCCTGCAAGCTTCTCGGTTTTACTTTGTGGTCCACGTCTTCAGCTTCGCACGCGACCACGAACGTGCGACTCAAGAACATGAAGTCCACTTTCTGCAGGGATCTGGCAAAACAGAGGTGAAGAAGTCTTGTAGAGGAAGCATGCTCGTCAGCGAGGTCGAGCCAATGTGCTGCAGAGGCCTGAAAACCTGCCCATTTTGCCGCGCCGTTTCCCAGTACCAGGCTCAATCAGGGATCCATCTCACTGGTCGCCGCCCACCTGTGTCAGTGAATGTGTCTCACAACCAAGCACGACCACGCCGGAAGCTTGGTTCCTGCTGGTCTACGAAGTTCGGGGGAGCTGGATGACCCAGATGCAAGGCTGGCTCGCACGAGTGCATACGTGGTTGTTGCACACAGGGGGGCCACTGTGAGGTGCCGGACGCGCTTCTCCAGTGTGCCTACGGTTTGGCTTGCCAGCACCGAGACTGCGAAGACTGAAGGCCAATGCCAGAATGCCTCACTGCAAGCTGATTGCACTGTCGAGGTCATGGACATGGCTCACACTTACAGTTCTGTTCAAGCATTCTGCAACATGCCCTCATGCCCTCATTCAAGATTGCAGCATTGCCAAAGTGTGCCCACGAGCACGGATGAAGGCGAAGTGTTGGAAACGAGCGAGGCTGTTTAGCTCTCTTGTCATCGTCAGCCCCACAACGCCGACATCCAGTTCTCACCAAGGGAGACACGACGGAAGGCAACATTGACTGACATACCAGTAGCCTTCAGTCGGAGCTTCGCGAACTGCTTTCGTGTGAACTTCTTGGGCTTCACCTCCTTGCACGGCAGGCTATTGGGATATGTTGGGACAGTGAAGTTCAGTTTAGGACTTCTGCGCGTGTCTGGGGATGGCAGCCCTTCTGCCTCAAGCCTCGAACAACATCCGGAGGCTGCCGTTGCCACTGCTTCTCGAGGGGGTTGAGGTCACGGAACACATCTTTCCTAGCTAGGGCTAGCCGCTTCAACAAGACCTGCACAGGCACCTGCTGCGTTCATCGCGGATTTTCGAAACCAGTCATGTCAGTGACGCCACCACGCACACAGGTCGCCTCGTCTGCCTTCTCCACGCCTTCCAGAGGCTCAGACAAGATCAGCTCCACGTGGCACGGGCAACTCCTTAGCGCAAGCAGCCCGTACGTGATAGCATTGCGCATTGCAAACTCTGGTTGCAGCTTCAGTGTGATCTAACGTGTCAGATCGAATTCAACTGTGCCAGCCCTCCCTAGTGCGCCGATCACTCCCTGCCAGGCATTCATCATGCTGCATACTCAATGCGCTCGGCCCTGTGCATGTACGGCCCGATACGACCGTGTGCGCGATAGGTTCGTCGGCGGCCCTGCTGCGCTGCGTTCACCTGAACTGGTGCCACAGTCGTCCCAAGATTTACCAGTAGTTATCTAGAAGCTAGAATTTGTCACAGAACGGTATCTTGCCCTAATGGGGAGTATGAAGCCTGAGCCCGCATCGCCAATATGTTAGCATCGGGATCTGCTGGGGTGAGAGATAGCCTGGCTGAGCCCGATCGACACAGCATCTCTCAGCCGCATCCCGTGTGGATGACTTTGTTTGGCCGTATCTTGCTTCGCCGTGTTTGTATCTGAAGGTCACAAACCCATGCTGCGCCTCAACCCCAGCGAGAACACGCAAGATTCTGTTACGATATGCAAAGTCTAAACATCAACCCCTTGTTGGTGAGGACCTGGACATGCTCCACGACCAATTTCTCCGTCTCCAAGTTCTTGAACTCCGCATTTGCCTCGGCATTCCTGCGGTGTCAAGCGAAGTTCCAGTACCAGTCCGCTCTGTGGCCACTTGTCCCCCACCCTCGCCTAAGCAGCCCAAGGACGATCTTGGCCGACTTGACCGGCCATCGGCCCTGTGCCAAGTCGGAAAGTTCAACGAAAGCTTAGCTCTGCCTCCGTGCTGTTCTGATGCGAAGCCCTTCATTGCAAGATCCGGCATGTGACATGGTAGGCAGTGGAACTACCTGCACTGCTCGTGCAAGATCGTGCAAGAATGCCCGCAGTGTGAAAGAAGACCACATGCTGCACCTCGTTCATCCGGCTCAAATCTGGCCAAAGACTACATCAAGGTGTTGCTGCCTGAGTCATCTTGAACTCCTTGGCCTGTGGAGTTCGGCCTCATGCTGTCGGCTAAGGTGCAGTCCAACGGTTTGGAGGGCAGGATACCACTGACATGTCATGTTCTCAAGATACGAATCTCACGGCTGCACTTCCGCTCCCAACTCGCTACTCGCCAGGTGGCCAATACATCCAGTGTACTTTCGGAACGGGATGCACCTCAGGAGCCGTCGGAAACGCGAAAGGCGGCAAACGGGACCCGTGCCTCTTCTTCTCACAGACGTCTGTGAGGTACTGCTTGGCGTTCGTCAGCGTCATGCCCTTGATCGCCTCTGCGAAAAGCGAGGCTTGGCCTGGGGAGGGAGCTCCGACTGAAAGACCGGCCCAGAGATCCCACCCTCAGGGAGAATCTCAGTGCACCGTACCGGACCCTGCCGACCTCTCTTCCATGTCCCTGCCTGTGCAGTCTCGTAGGTGTTCTTGTAGTGCCTGCAATGAGCGAGAAACCCGGACGTCCACCCGTCAGTTCGCCTCCTTTGCTCTCCTGGTCCTATAAAGCATCCTGTCCAGAGAAGCTTGGAGCGCTAGGGGCTGACATTGGAGATTCTTGGTGCAGAAACCTCTTCGAGAGAACTGTCGATGCGATGTTCAGGGGCAGGGGACAATCAAAGGCTGCAGCCGAGTGTCACTCGGAGGTCGACACCCTGCGCTTTGCAGGCCTGGCGAGTGCAAAAGGGGCAAAGGCATTGCAGCAAAAGACTTCCAGAGAGACGGGGCACCAGGGCACGACTGTTGCACGGCAGCTGCCTTCGAGGGGTTCTTCGACTCCCTGGAGTATTTGATGGTCATGGCTGGTCCTCTTCACCTGGCACAGACAACACCGGGCTCCGAGGCCCTGCGAGCGGAGTACACCGACAGAGGCCCAGATCCAGAACACTGAAATTCACTGAGCTTTCACCGATATGCCAGAGGACGAGTGGACGTAGCACGGTAGCCTGCGCACCTAAGAGCCATAAACATGTACTACCGCATCTCAACCACAGGTCTGACATCGTTGCTGTGAAGCACACCCTTGTTCGAGAGGTAAGTGCACATCGGGCGGTAAAACACGCAAATTGATGCTAGATTCCTGCACTTCCCATCACCTGGCAAATCCGTCCGAGTGGCCCTGAGCCAAAGGCGGCGCGGTTTCTCTGGATCCCTGTACAATGCAACAGTTAGAGTTCGAGCCGGAAGTGCACCGCCAGAGACCGCCGGAGCATACGGTCCAGTGTGTCCATGCCTCCTGCTGTTGAATCAAGGCTACTTAGAGAAGTTCAGCGGATGAACCTCCTAACTCCTAACCATATGCCACCAGACCAAACTGCACCAGCCATGCTGTGCACCTGCATGCTCCCAGCACCCCTTCGCAAACAAAACTGCTTTCACCGCGCCGTGATTGAAGCTCTGGCAGGAACTCTGACCTCTCACTGGTCGCCACCTACCTCGCAGCGTGGTCTGCTCCCAAGCTCTTCAGGCTTGAGCTTAGGACATATCCTGTTTAATGCGTCTAGGCTGTCTAGCGAATCACCCACTCTATGCCGGCTTGAGAACGAGTTTCGGCGTCACGAGAGGCACAATATTAGGATGGAAGTCGAACTCGGCATCGACAGCAGCCAACAATCCGTCTTGATTTGTGCCTTCAAGCGGAGCTTGGCGAACTGCTTTCTGGTGAACTTCTTCGGCTTGACCTCCTGAGCATCATGTCTCCAAGCAAGCATCAGCTGTCGTCTAGGAGGAGGATGGCACTGTGAAGCTGATGCGGACACGAAGCCCGTGAACCTCACGGCAAGCACTGCGTCCCTGCCTCGTCTGCCTTCTCCACACCATCGAGGGGCTCTGAGAGGATGAGCTCCACGTGGCACGGGCAGTTCCTGGGCAGAACTTCCGCAAAGACTCACGGGTCTTCTACATTGACCCCCTATGCTCTCAGATGTCGGTTCCCAAGTCCCCGGACATGTATGGGCCGATGCGGCCGTGAGCTCGGTAGGTTCGTCGGCGGCCCTGCTGCGCAGCGTTCACCTTTCACAGCTTCGAGCTTCAGACGGCAGCTGAGTGAAGGGCGTCGCTAAGTGCTTTCGGAATACAAATCCGCTGCCGGGGGGGGGGGGGTATATGCAGTATTCCGGAGACCCCGCTTAAGGTCAAACACTCAACATGCCCGGCTCTGGAACACAAAAGCACCCCACAAAACCACTGCCACCGAACGTACCATGTATGTTGCTGGCTGTGCTTGTCGATTCGGCTGCAGAATCGCAGCATCCTCTCTGGCCTGAGGCCTTGCAGCGCTGCATGTGCTGCATGTTGCTGCCTTGCCTGCACATGCTCGACAACCAACTTCTCGGTCTCCAAGTTCTTGAACTCCGCGTTGGCCTCGGCATTCCTGCAAAGCAGAGCTGGGCTGAAACATTCGTCGGGGATCCGGTGCCTGATTCGCATGGATTTCTACGAAGCCACTGAGAAAAATGTGTTGCCTATGGGTTTCTGGCATGTAAGATCCTCTAGGGCCTAGGGAGACTTGTGTTAATCAGACCTCAGCTCTTCCGGCATCACCGTGTACAATCGAACAGTTCTCCAAAGGTCAAATTCCCGCCATGACAACTGCGCAGGCCGTAAAAGAACAACTTGAGCTCTGAGCACGTATGTCACATCATACCCCAATATGGGAAACAATGCACACCCCAACTCCAGACCGTGTGACCGCACGCCTGAGCAGCCCTAGAACGATCTTGGCCGACTTGACCGGCCAGCGGCCCTGGCAGTAACATGCGTGGTTGGGGTCATGCAGTGCTGCTTTAATGCTTTAACCACTGGCTTTGCGGGCTGGCTTCCACCTTCAACCCAGGAGTTGCGTGCCGAGGTGGTTCACTGTCAATGTTGATCCCCGACAGCAAGAAGTGTTAAGGAATCAAGAACATGCCTGGGTCATCTTGAACTCCTTAGCCTGCGGAGTTCGGCCTCAGGCATCTGGCATTCGCAAAGGTTCTTGTCACGCAGGGACACGAAAGAGCTTGAAGCCTGATCACTGGCCTTGTACAGTCCCTGCATGAACACTGTACTAAGTAAGTCTACCCCAAATGCCTTCAACCTCGAGGCCAGAACCTTCACGGCATCCTGTGGCAGCCGAAAATCAACTCCGACACGTTTTGCCGTGCTTACCTCGCTGGGTGTGGGACCGATGCAACCTGTGTATTTGCGGAACGGGATGCACCTGCAGCCAAAAGATGGCTGCTACTACTACTACTACTACTACAATTACAACTACAACTACTACTACTACTACTACTAGTAGTGCTACTAGTGCTACTGCTACTGCTACTGCTACTCCTACTCCCACCCCTACTCGAATTCCTACTCTTGCTGCGGCTGCTGCTACTGCTACTGAGACTACTACGAGAACTACTGCTACTGCTACTTCTACTCCTCCTCCTCCTCCCGCTGCCACTGCCGCTGCCACTGCCACGGCCACTGCCAC
>CAJNJA010006021.1:0-17226 GCA_905231915.1 Symbiodinium necroappetens
GGCGCACGGTACGACTCCGATAAGAAATTCAGGGTACCCTAAACCTGGCGGGTATCACTTATGACCCTGAACCGAGCGCTATCTAAATAAGAAATTCAGGGTACCCTGCCTCGGATACAAGAGTTTCTTATCCAACGCCGTCACTGTACCTACGTACCTACCTACCTACCTACCTACCTACCTACCTACCTACATACATACATGCATACATACATACGTACATACATACATATATATATACATATGTCACATATGTATGTATGTATGTATGTATGTATGTATGTACGTACGTATGTATGTATGTATGTATATACAAATACATGATATACATACACACCTACATACATACGTACATAAGTGCATGCATGCATGCATGCATGCATGCATGCATGCATACATACATACGTAAGTGAATGCATACAAACATACATACATACATACATACTATACATACATCCATCCATCCATACATACATACGTCCATACATATATATATATATATGTACACATTTGTATACATATCCGCGTATGTATGTATGTATGTATGTATGTATGCATGCATGTATGCATGCATGCATGCATGTATGTATGTATGTAGAGAGAGAGCTCCGTTAAGATATGAAAATACACACATACATGTATGTGTATATATATATACCGATGTATACCTACTTACCGACATACATGCACACACACACACATATATATATATACACACACATACATATGTCGGCATTTACTTGTGCTTGCATTTATGTTTACGTGTATACTGATATTTAAATTACCCAAATGTGTGTGTGTGTGTGTGTGCGTGCGTGCGTGCGTGCGTGCGTGCGTGCGTGCGTGCGTGCGTGCGTGCGTGCGTGCGTGCGTGCGTGTGTGCGTGCGAGGAGCCGAATTGTTGACAGTGTAAAACTCAGGGTTCGGAGGATGTGTGGTGTTGGGTAAGCCATCGGCCAGAGTCGGCCAAGACCAAGCTTAATCCTGCAAAAATCCAAATATCAACCTCAAGCCCTACCAAACGCTGCGCCCAAGAAACCCCAAAGACCTCAAGACATTCTGCTTGTAGCAGCCGAAGGGCGAAAGAAGGTGGCGGATCAATGCCGTTCCTTGCAATGGATCTTTGTCCAATCCCAAATATAAGTGTCATGCAGTTGCGCTTGCTGTGACCACCATCGATGCCTCCCGCACATGAGATTCTGCTGCTGCTGCTGCTTGGTACTCATGCTGCAATGGCTGCTGCTACTTCCTGCCGCTACTGCAAATGCCTGTGCCTGCCATGACCACTCCTGCTGTTGCTGCTGCTGCTGCTCATGCTGCTTCAACGACCACGGCCACCACGACGACGACTACTACCACTTCTGCTGCTGCTGCTGCTGCATTGCTGTTTTTCTTCCTGCTCATCTTGACTGGAAAACACTAAACACGATGCCAATGTCTTGCTGCTGCTCATTCCTATAATGACAACAATGGTGGTGTTTACATTGTCGTCGCTGGTGGTGATGGCGATGGCGATGAAGATGACCGTGGGCTACAAGACTGCTGCCGATTCTCAATCCTGCAAGCATTCATACACCCAGTCAACAACCGACCAGAACGAGTCTCTGTATGAGCAATTCAGCGGTTCCACATACCAATTCTGTTGCTAGCCTTTTGCGACGTTTCGATCACCGGCGAAAGACAACACACTGAGATGAAACGGAAACAACTAAATCAAATCCTTCAGCTGGAGGAACGAGAGCCTCAGGCCTTCAACGGTGGAACTCCTGATCTTAAGCCCGGAAGCGCCAACTAGTGTTATGCCCAGACGGAAGGTATCGCGATCTCGAGAAAGTTGCGACATGTATTAACTCAGAAGAAAGAATAAATGGTGGGATTCCCATGCTGTGCTCTCTGTTCCACCGTCTGGCTTGTACTGTTGCCGCTGAGGTTGAAGACTCATTACGCGAACAAGTGCCACGTTGCGGGCCTTACATTCCAATCCCCAAAATTCTCAACCTTCAACAATCTCCGTAACGTTGGAACTTACATGTTACCGCAAATCAAAATCTCGGTTTACATGTTTACACACGAACTTGGAACGTCTTCAAGCATCCACGCTTGTGCGCAAGACCAAGTTTCAAAGCTTTGGTCATTTTGGGGGCTGGCACATACTCTGCATCTCTTGGCCACCAATGCTTCTGCCCGAAAATGTCCTTTCGAAACCATAGAACCCCAATTCCTCAATGACGAAACCCGCCCAAAAAATGGCCTAAAGCTAAACAGGCAAACGTAGTTGAAACGTTCAAAGCGACATCGCAATACTGCTTTTTTAAAACCTGTGGGCCGCCAGAACCAGCAGCAGAGCTTTGTTTGCACTTGTGTCCATGTACGATTTACTGAAGCGAAGACTCTTGAACTCAACCCTAGCATCGAGCTGTCTTGGTAGCCTCGGTATGGGAACCGGTCTGAACCTGACAGAGTATTTGACATCTTCGACTTTCGCCTGCTTTATAAAGCGTAGCAAGATGTTTGAACAGTTGTTCGCGGAATGTGCCTGCTGATGACACATACGTAGATTCGACGTAGATGTCAAACCAATCGCAAGCTGAAAACATTTTTTTTGACACGGATATGGCCAGGTACCTGGCATCACAGACAACATGGTACCGTTTGAAAGGCACACAAAATCTACGGAACCGTCCTTGCACCAAGCTTGCTGCGAACTCCCCACTTTCAGGACATTGAGTCGTAAATAGTGCCCACAAACCTTAGACTTTACATGGTATTGGGTGTTTGCAAGGTGATAAAACGATTGATGGTCAGGCTTTAGACCATTGAGGCGCCGTGAATGGCAACAGCTGTTTCGAGAAATAATGTGCATTCGCCGGGCTTTGTTGCGCCGGGGTCGGTGTCCCACCTCGCGGGCCCAAAGTAGCAGCCTTCAGCCCTCGAAAGAATCCAGAGATGGTGTAAAAGGGCTTGCCAGATCAGATGTACTTATAGCTGGTGCATCTAAGGTTCAGTGGATGCTTGACGGTTCACGTGTCTAAAGCCCAACCCCCGTAACCCGAAACACTACAAAGGGTGGTTATGAGTTATGAATGGAGGTCAGGTTTCAGGAACCCTGGCCACTTGAGGTTATGATGTCCAGAAAAGTTATAGGGCCTGCAGAACCTGAGGGTCAAAGACTCAGAGCTCGGAGTGCGCAAGTGCATGAACCCTTCTGTATGTTAGGTCGGGTTCAACACCACGCTCCCAACCCCGCTAGAATAAGGTAGACCCCTAATCCCCAAGGCTTTTGTCAGAGTTTTGCAGAGGTCACAAAAACACCCGTGATTCGTTAAGCCCCTTTCTTTTTCGAGGCTTGTCTATGAATCAGGTGCGCACTGTGTTTCGGGTCTTCCCCGAATACTACTTCAGCCCCGACCCTAAACCCCTAAACCTCAAAGCGACCCAAAAAGCCCCTAACCCTCAAAACCAAGCCCCAGGGCCCATGAGACCCGGAAGAGCTGCACTGAGCCCCGAAGCCTCCTTGAGCCCAAACTCCCACAGAAGCATGAGTAGGAGAACGAATGCGAATACTAAGTGCATAAAGCTGGCACTCACACTGACACTATACTAACTCTGAAAACAACACTGGCGTTCGCGGATGTACTAACGATCACTAAGAATAGCCTGACTAGCCCTGACACTAACACTGGCACTAACATTAAGACTAACACTAACCCTCCAACTGCGACGGAGACCAGGACAAGGACTCGGACGAAGACGGTAGTCAGACCAATACTGGGACTTTGGAGCAAAAAACACTGAAAAGTATAATTGTAGAAACATTGTCGCAGTGATACTAGTAGCACTAGCAGTAGCCATAGTGACAATCATATAAAAAAGAAGATCATGAGAATAACCATAATGAAAAGACGGATCGCTATAGTGACTATAGTGGGATTAATGCGCAATGCCGGCCTTTACGTGCCTTGGGAATGTATGGGGTGCATGCAGCAACTGTGCCTATTTAAATCCCGAATACAAAATCACATGTCGGGCTAGGGCCCTCGGGTACACGAGATACTGGGCTCCCCACTGAGTCAGCTCCTCCAACTCCTTGCTTCAAAGGATCTTTATAGAGCTCGAGAAGGGTCCCAAAGTGGTTCTGCCAGGGTTGAGCTTTCTTCTTAATGGGGTTTCCATTTCATGCATCCAGAACTTTGTTCGACATGTTGGCCTTTAGCACTCCTTTTGACCTAATCTAAGGGGCCTTTCAAATTAGAATCGGGGTTTGGGGGAAGGACTAGCAGGGAACACGCTTACTAATGATTCCGACTCCTATAATGAATCTTGCATTCCACAATCTCGGATACATCTTCCACGCATCTTAAGATGCTGGGCTCTGATACTTCCGGCAGATTTCCCAGATGAAGCCCTAGAGCCCTTGACTCATTGAAGCGTGACAGAACACTCCGAAGCCCGAGAAGCATACGCTCAACAGGGCTGACATACCGAAGCATCCGGAGCCTGGGCTTCCCTGGAAGCTAGAGGCGGTAGGCCCCTTAGGCATGCTCTGTACCCACGATTTCTTCAGAGAGAATAAGAACCGCTCAAATCGGTAAATTAGGTCGGGCCGGTTGGATTGGAGCGTGGGGCTGCTCAGGGCTTTACGCTTTTGGGCACATGGGTTTTACGGTGGTTTTGAGGCTTCCGGCTAAGGTCTCAGACCCAATACCCCGTGGTTAAGCAGTTCACCTTGTAACATGCTCATGATGCCTCAGGGGCATCGAGCTCCATGGGTGCCGGGCCTTCATTCTCTTCTGGCGGGTGTTCGCCAGAGATTGCACGCCTGCGCACACAGGCGATTCACCTTCTTCTTCGCACGAACCCTTGCACACCACCCTCCGCCAACTTTAAACTGAAGCCCTAAATAGAATGAAAAATGCATCCTTTTCTTGCACACAACATAGTAGGCAAAAACGAAACTTTCATGTGCATGTCAATATAATAAGGCTCTGAACAGCACGTCTGCTACCTGATACCAAGCACTTACTCCCTGTACCATTAAGTTCCTATTAGCTAGTACTAGTATCTGGTACCTGGACTGCCTAGTACTCTGTACCTCGCATCTTGTGTGTAGGACATACGAGGACGACGACAACAACAAGTCAAACTCCTACTCCTACTCGACTCCGACTCCTACTTCTACTCCTGCTGCTGCTACGACTCCTATGTGTGCTTGTCTCCGATTCCTCTCTTATGTCTTGCTTGGATACAAAAAATAAGTACGTGTATATACATACTATAGCCTACAGCTCAGGTTAAGCTAGGCCCCCTTCTTCTAAGCGTGCTTTTTTCCTCAGAAGTGCAAAGTGGGGCGTAGGGTTTCCCTTTCAATTCTTCTCAAATGACCTACTAAGGAGGTAATCACTAGTAATACTATCCCCCTGTTACGGTCCCTCTCTATACTATAGTTGTGCCATAACCTATTCGAATCATTGAGGCAGCCATTCCAAACTCCTTATGAAGCCTTACAAGTCCCTTTGCAGAATACTGTTCACAGTCCCTAAAATTTAGACCTTGAACCCTCTACGGAATACTGTTCTACTTCCTTAAACCCTGAAGCCTTTCCAGAATAAATGATGGGGACCCAATATTAGACCCGACGACCTCGGTTCTGCTTGATGAAGTCCTGCAGCTCTTTCCTCTTCTTTTCCTGGGAGGTTTTGAGGTTTTGAGGGGCTGGGGAATTCCTTAGAGAGTTCCATGAGGGTTAGACAAGGGTCTAACTTAAGGGTTTTTGTATGTAAATCTGCGGAGTTAGGGTTTAGGGCTTAGGGAGTTGAGCTTCGGTTTTCTGAAGTTTGCAGTTTCAGGCTGCTGGGAAACAGGTTCTTGGTTTTGCTCTTCTTCTCCTGAGCAAACTTTCCGGTCCAAGATGTTCACCTCGAACAGTTTCCCCAAAAGGTGTGGTCACACAATATTGGCTTCTAACGTCAAGACTGAAGAGATATTTTTGCAAGTTTTACCATGCAGCACGCGGCAGGCGCGCACATCGTTTGTGCAGCTCTCGCAGGGACTTAACTATAAAACTTTCTGTAAGTAGCACGGTTAACTGGCCTTTTCATGCAGCCCACATGGCAAACCGGACACGTGGATCAAGGGTCTGCCAACAAAACACACCTAGGCCTGCAACCTCTAGCCATCTGCCGGGCATTACCTGAACACTGCGGCTTATAGGGTTTAGTTCAGGGTTGTTCAAGGCAGTGAAGACTTCCAACTTCCGTAAACCGGCCAAGGACCCCCCCTAAACCCCAAACCCTAAATCCTAAAGCCAATGAGAAAGCACAAGGCCTCAGCCCTGAACCAAGCACCCACCCTGCAGCTCCCATGGACCCAACCACTCAAGGAGCGCAAAGCATGGGCCGCTGACGACAATTTGTGAAGTCTTCTTGGAATGAAATCGAGTTTGTAAACGAAACTTGCAGCTTTCAACCCACAGACCTTGCAAAGAAACGCCTGAAACTTCGGGTTCTCGTCTTGCCTTTCTAAATGATGGAACGACTTCAGGATGGGACAGAGAGCTGTTTTCCTCTCAAAGTAAGAAATAAAGAGTCCACATAAGAAGCGCGCTGAACCCCCAAGCCAAAAACTACACTGAACAAAATATCAAACCTCAAAATGAACAATATATCAAACCTCAAATCCCAACTCCCGGCATGGTGCCGGCTCGGAGGTCCCGAAGCCCGGAAGCCAGAAAATGCAGACACAAAAATCCCGAGCCCTGTGCATGCGTTTCGAGGTGTATGGGGTTTCGGGCACACCAGCCTCCCTGGCCTCGAGTTCTCCTTGGGTGTTTGATGTAGAGTTGTAGAGTTGACAACTTTAACAGATGGGCCCAAATCACAAGATCGACCATCTCTAACTCTCTTAAGGTCGTTGCCTGCAGATCCCACTTCTTCTTCCAGAGGATCATCTTCTGCTCTTTTTGCTTGATGAACTCCGTGTAGTTACCTGCACTCAACTGGGACTTGGGGTATTGGGGTGGGGCTCTGGAAGATCTTACGGATAGTGTGCTTGTTTAGAGTTTAGGGCTTTGGGTCTCATTCACGCAGGTTCACACGGGGTTCAGGTCCTTTATTTAGATTGTAGAGTCTGTCCCAATAGGCTGGAAAAAGGGCTGCTGCTGCTGCGACGGCGAGGGCGGTGTGGCGGTGGCGGTGGTGGTGGTGGTGGCGGGTGGTGGTGGAGAGTAGCTGCAACAGCAGTAAGCAATAGTACTAGTGTGACTCTCGCGACTTCGCATTCCGACACGTACAGATATTTGAGTGTGGATCGCGGATCAAGATCTGTAGCTGCCATAGCTCCTGAGCCGTCAGTTTAGGGTTTCGGCAAGCAGAAGAATTTGTGTCTGGATGGGCCTTGGGGCCTTGCGATCCTGCGCTCCCGAATCTTCCAAGGCAGAAGCAAAGCCGGCAGTTGTACGCATCTTGTGCTTGCGCTTGCTCACAACCTTCCTCGTCCCTAGGACTGGTCTCTACATCATCCGCATTGGGAAAGTCCTTGCCAGAGACAAAAAAGGTTTCATAACATCAAGAAGTGACATTCCTGCATGCACAACGGCTTCAAGATATGCAACCTCACTAGACATGAGAGTCGGAGTTGCCATCAAAAGTAGGGATCGCTTTGGAGTCGAATCTTTACAAGGCACATTCGAATTCTCAAAAAAAAGAGGCATTACACGTGCAGCTGCCGGGCAGGCGGATGAATGAATGGGAAGGGCTCGGACGGTACAAACTTCTTGGAGACATCTCCAGCCAAGTCCTCCTCCGGCCAAGGCAGGCGCTGCACTCCTCCTGTGTGGAGGGTTTAGGGGTTCAGGGGTTAGGGGTTTAGGGTTTAGGGTTTAGGGGTTTAGGGGTTGAGAGTTTAGTGTTTAGGGTTTAGGGTTTGGGGTTTAGGGGTTCAGGGGTGTAGGGCTCCTGTGAAGTCGATGTTGTCCAAGTCCACCCAAAAGACGCTTGGATTGATGACGGAGTCGAAGTAATACTTGCCATGGGTGTGATCTGTGACGCTTCGCCACCTCAGCTCCCCAGGAAAGAAAAAGGGCGTGATAGGCAACTTCAAACCTCGGACTTCCGAATTTGTACACCAAGTTCTTCTGCTGACAGTCTTGTTGCTAGGGGTTTGGGGTTCAGGGTTCGGTGGACAGACATTCACACTTGCTCCTGGATAGTTCTCTAAATTAGGGGTCCCTTTTTAGGTCCCCAATACAGTAGGGCACCCTTATGAAACGGAACCCTAAAAGGGACCCTAACTTAGAGAAGTACCCCAAACCCTAAACCCAAAACCCTAAACCCATAATAAGGACACCAGAAGGGACCCTAACTTAGAGAACTACCCTAAACCCTAAACCCATAATAAGGAACCCTAAAAGGGACCCTAACTTAGAGAACTACCCTCCTGGAAGTTCTGTCTCCTGGGGACCTTGTGGAGGCCAAGTTCGGGTGGTGAGGATCTGCCAGACCCAACGGCACGGAGATGGATCCTGGGTTGTAGGGTTTAGGGTTTAGGGTTGGTTTAGGGTTTAGGGTTGAGGGTTTAGGGTTTAGGGTTTAGGGTTGGTTTAGGGTTTAGGGTTGAGGGTTTAGGGTTTAGGGTGTAGTTTTGGGGCCCTTAGAAGTATTTTAAGATAGGTACCTCGATAAGAACCGTAGAGAAATTTGTGAAGTTTCCCGAAGCGCCACCTAGGATCGTACGAGGGAGAAGGCAGTGGCCACTGCCACCTCGGGAGTGTTGGCCTGAGCTACGCATGAGCCGTCTTGCATCACACTGTGCTAGCTCGCCTCATGCAAAAACCAAACTCTCTGGAAGGAAAAATGGGAAATGGCTACACCAGCCTAGGTCACTTTAGGAACCGCATGCAGGTTGAAACTCAAACGTGCGAAGCGGTCGGCCGCCCGATGAGTTCCAGGGAGGAAAGTATTCCTGGGTTGTAGGAATGGGGCCCTTAAACGTATTTATAGATAGGTACCTCTAAGAGCCGTATGACAAATTAGAAAGCTTCCCAAAGTGCCACCTAGATTCCCCCCAACTCCTTCCCAATATGCTGTCAGTGCTAGCTGCTGGTCATATGGTGGCGAGTTTGTCATCACTTTGTATTGGGAGCCATTGTGAATGACGAGGCGGCCGGCAATGTACTCGAAGATTGCAGAGCCATTTGAGGCATCTGAAAGGGCAAGGTGCGCAGCGCAAGCGTCTCCACTGGGAAGATCTGGTGCGATGATGTTCAAGGCATCCGACTGCAAGGCAGACACTGCTTCAGGAACAGTGGCAAAGGAGTCCAGCACGTACTGCATCCAGGCGCCAACGGAGAGTTTCTTCTGATCACCACGGTGTTCGTTCCCATAATCCGTCTCAACCAAGTAAAGCATGCTGCCGACCAGCCCCTTTTCATTCATGCCATCCACGGAGGCGATATCGTACATTGATGTCACCACTGAGCTCCACTTCGAGGTCCACTCCAGCGAACCGGGACCCACACCCCCGTCTCTCTTCATGCCCTTGGGAAAGGCCCAGATTTTCGCCTTCGTGGGCTCCGTCCAATCCATCGTGCGCCCGGTGTAGAAGTGACCGGCGGCATCCTCGTAGACTGCCCTTGAACACCCCTGAGCAAGGCTTGCAGCCACAGCCATCACCATAGCCCCAAGCACCATTGTGGCGTCGAGGGGGTACGTACTTTACAGAACGCGGAAAGCTGGACCACAGGCGAAGCTGAATGCTGGTGGCTGCGACGAAAGCCGGGAAGTTCAGCAACAGTCACATCACCCTAAACCCTAAACCGTGAGTCACATCTCCTACTGGCTAGCGCCATTGCTACGATAGTGTACCTAAACCCTAAACCCTAAACCCTAAACCACAACCGGTGACTAGCATTGCCGGCTCTTTGGGCTTGTCAACCTGTCGGAGCTCCTCTATGTAGCTCTACGGCCGACTCTAATCACAGGGTCGTGGGCACGGATTAGGGTTTAGGGCTGAGGGTTCTTATTGCTCTTAAGGAGGGTGCGATGTATCACACATGCACCGAGACATCTTGCAAGATTCAAACTGCAAGACCCACGCCCACCAGTGCGGGTAGAAACCCTAAACCCTAAACCCCTGAACACTAAACCCCAAACCCTGGGGCGGGCCCTACAGCAGCAAGGCATACTGATGCAGACCAGCCCTGACTTCGATCGATGTGTCTTTGGACCGAAACCCTTAAACCCCCAAACCCCTGAAGCTTTAGCATTCCAATTTTTCACCCCCTAAACCCTTAAACTTGTTGTACACCCCTACTCCTAATGTAGGGGCTTTAATAATTAGAATAGGGTTTTGGGCTCCTCTAGAGTGGAATTATAACAAGGAGCCCTGGGGAATACTGTTGGTGATTATTTAGGCCTCTATATTAAAGCCCATGAATCTCCCCAAACCCTAAACCGTAAACCCCTAAACTCCTCAACCCTAAACCCTAAACCTCCTAAAACCCCTCTTGAATCTCCCCAAAAAGCCCCCGCTTTTTCGCACCCCAGCCTTCGGTGGGTCTCCGCCGCCGCCTCCCCCTCCACCCAGACCCAGCATGCCGCCTATGGCCTTCCCGGTCTTCCCCAGCGACTTCTTCGACAGGAGGCCCTGAGCGACTTTGATTTTTGAAGGGTCTAAACCCTAAGCCCTAAACTCTAAACCCTAAACCCCTAAACCCTAAAACCTTATACAGTTTAGGGTTTAGGGTCTAGGGTATAGGGCTCGGGGCTTAGGGTTTCGGGTTTAGGGTTTAGGGATTATAGGGCTTTTAGGTTTTGGGGGTTATAGGGTTCAGGGTTCAGGGTTTGGGGATTCTAGGGCTTAGGGCTTAGGGTTTCAGGTTTGGTCGTCCCATGCCAACAACTATAAAGGCAGGCCTTCGCTAGCGACATCCCGGAATCCAGCAGGCCACCGCCGCCCCTTTGTGGAGGATCGGACTTCCAAGGTCCAGGGTTTATCCGCAGGGTTTCGGGTTTACGGTTCTTGGATGTTAGTTTCAAGGGCCTCTTTCTCCAAGTGTTTCATGATCATCATCTCCGCTCTTCACCGAGCATACCGGTACAATCTCAAGCCAAGCCACTACCCGAAGCTCATTCTCTCTGCAAGCCTGCTGATATCTAAATCAGAGCTAGCAACGGCCTCGCCGACCTATTCCACTGCGCAAAGTCCAATTTACTTTGGGACACCCCACCCTACCGAAAACATGCCTGTGATCCCTGACCCCAGCTACAGATCCAGGCTGCCAGCCTCTGTAACAAATTCGAAAGGTTTCGCTGTTTGCAGAAATCTCGGAACGCAGAGGCTGCACTCTGGAACAACTACAAGACAGGCTGGAAATCTGGACATGAAAAGTCTGGAAATCTGAAAACTCTGGCGAACTCTCAGTAGGGATGGTTGGTGGTGGTGGTGGTGGTGGGGGTGGTGGTGGTGGTGGTGGGGGTGGTGGTGGCGGTGGTGGTGGCGGCGGCAACGGAGAGGCGACGACGACGGCGACGGTGGTGGTGGTTGTTGTGGTGGTGGCAGTCGGGGGTATGTATGTATGTATGTATGTATGTATGTACGTATGTACGTATGTCCGTATGTCCGTATGTCCGTATGTCTGTATGTCTGTGTGTGTCTGTCTGTCTGCCTGTCTGGCTGTATGTATGTATGTCTGTATGTATGTATGCATGTATGTGGCATACATACATGTACATATGCTACATACACATAAACCCCAAACCCTACACTCCTAACCCCTAACCCCCAAATTTTAAACCCCAAACCCCCAAGCCCTAAATCCTAAAATCTAAACCCTAAACCCCAAACCCTAAACCCTAAACCCCAAACCCTAAACCCTAAATCCTAAACTCTAAACCTGCACCCTCTAGAATATACCCTGCCAGGACACTCTCCAGGCACGGCATCGCGAAGGAAGCCGGCTCCACTGTCGATCTGCCACTTCAACGGCTCATTGTTGCTACCACCTTCAGGGACGGTTTAGGATTTGGGGTTTAGGGTTTGGGATTTAGGGTTTAGGGATGAGGGTTTAGGGTTTATAGGCTTTAGGATTTAGGGGTTAGGGTTTAGGATTTGGGGTTTAGGAGTTGGGGTTTAGGGTTTAGTGTTTAGGAGTTGGGGGCAGCTAGGGTCCAGTGGTGTCGGGTTGAGTCAGGCTTGAGGGCTCAGGGTCGATTTGTCTTCTGGGCATTGGGAATGTTGCGAGGCTTAATGTAGGGGCCTTCATACTTGGAATAGGGCTTTGGGGTTAAACATGTAATGAGAATGGGCACCCCCCAAAATAGCGTAGCTAATTATTTAGGTGGAGTTCCGAGTGTGCAGGTCCAGATGCTTGGGAACAGCTGTTGGAGGTTTGGGCTCTGCGCACAGGAGGTCTACGTTAGGTTTAGGGTTTAGGGTTAAGGGTTTAGGGTTAAGGGTTTTAGGGTGTTTAGGGTTTAGGGTGTTCAGAGTTTAGACCTCATTCCAGGAGAACGGAGCACAGAACTTCAGGCCTCCTTGTTTTCCATGCAAGAGGTCCCTGATCTTGAGTCATTCCCGCTGTTTCACTACTTCGCAAGGCTTATCTTCCAAAGCTGATGGTTCGAAATAATAACATGAAACGATTCCGTGCAAACGCCACCGCCAAAGACACGTATAGCACGTCTGGATACCTTCAAAGAGCACGTTCCAAAGCGCAGATGCTAGAAACTCCACCAAAGTCGACACGGTTTTGGGGAGTGGAATCTAATTATAGTATACATAAAACACAAAACCCCCAAAGAATTGTATTACCAATCATTCAGGCTTCTACTAGGAGTTGGGGCCCTGAACTCGGCCCTGCACACAACTGCACGGATGCTCTGAACTCACATCCAGACACCACAAATTCCAAACTCTGGTGTATAAATGCTAAGTGCTAAGCTAATCCCAAGATCTGATATGCGAGCTCCCGATCACCCGTCGCTTCTTGTAGGTAAACCCAACTCCAAGGCCCTTCAACCCCAAATCCCAAGCCCGTGTCCCAAAACCCGCCCTGGTTTGAGGCTCTCAAAAGCTCAGAGCCCTAGCACTAAACCCTAAACCCGAAGAAGGAACCCTAAACCCGAAGAGTGAACCCTAAACCCTAAGAGGTAACCCTCAACCCGAAGAGCCCTAAACCCTAAGAGGTAACCCTAGGCCCTAAACCCTGCCTGCCATGGGTCCGACCTTCGACCTGAGCTCAAGGCTTAGGGTTTGGGGCCTGGGGGGACTCGGGGTTCAAAGTTAGGGTTTGGGGTTCAGGGTTTGCGGTTTTAGGGTTTAAGATTTAGGGTTTTGGGTTTAGGATGTAGGGTTTAGGGTTTAGGGGTTCGGGTTTAGGGTTTAGGATGTAGGGTTTAGGGGTTAGGGTTTAGGGCTTAGGATGTAGGGTTTAGGGGTTCGGGTTTGGGGTTTGGGGTTTCCAAGTTAGGGTTTTGGGTGTAAGGTTTTGGGGTGTGGAGTGTAGTTGATGTTCTCGCTTTGACTCACCGGGCTCTGGACCAGATGTTGCTCGCTATCGTCTCTTATGCTGGCTTTTGGGACCACTGCTTCGCTCCGCGACTGGCTACGAGGACCTGTAAGCCTTATAAGGTTTAGGGTTTAGGGTAAAAACCCAGAGCCCCCCCGAAATGGAGGTGCCAACTCTACGACTGTCGCAAAGGCCCCTGAAAAGGCGCTATAGGATAGGAGCCGTAGGCCTAGGAGGCTCGGAATGGTTGTGGCTGGTCCTTCCCTAAACCCTACACCCTGGCTTCATGGGAAGGCAAAGCAAGGCCTTCCGCATTGAATTTGAGGTTTGGGGCCTCAGGACTATGGAGGGTTTTCTTTGGGCGTTTAGGACTATGGCTGCAGCGTTAGGCATTTGGTGTTACATGCGTACAGACAGACAGACAGACACACACACACACACACGCGCACGAATTCCCCAGCAAGGGCCCAAAATCCCCCCTCTTAACCGGAGCAGAGGGGCATCATGTCCCCTCCACCGCCTCCCTCGAGGCCCGGGTCGGTGACATCCTACAGACACTGGGGTTTAGGGCTTCAGGATTTCAGGGTTTCAGGGTTTACGGCTGAGGGTTTAGGGTTCCAGGGTTTCAGGGTTTCAGGGTTTAAGGCTTGGGGTTTAGGGTTTCAGGGTTTCAGGGTTTAGAGCACTTCGGTGCTTTACAAAACTGTTCCTTAAGGGTCCTTGGAGGGCTTGTAAGGGTGTTGAAGGACGCTCTTCCTGGGATCTTGAAACCTGATTGACGGCCTTTGGAGAGTTGCTTAACCAGGAATCGACTTCGCAGCGATAAGGGTCAGGGCTTGCTATCACGGTCATGCTGGCCATAAGAGCCTCCTTCTTATGACTGTTTCTGGAATCCCTCGTACCACTATGACTGAGTAGCTGCCGTGAAGGCCGGGAGATTCGGAGTTTTGGAAGTTACCAGACTGTGGCGACGATGTACAACTTCTCTAAGACATGGTTTGTTGAGAAAGCTTGCAGCTTGAACCGTCCCATGAGCTTAGGACTACACTCTAAAACGGATAGGTCTGGGTGGCTTTGCGGCCTTGAGCTGTGTGGGGTGAGTGTCTGAGTCTGTGTGCTGCGCTTGGCACCGAGCACTCGACACCTCCATCCAATGCATGCATGCATACATGCATACTTACATGCATGCAACAGACAGAAGCATATCCACACACAACCACAAACGCACGCTCATGCACACACAAACAAAAACAAACACACACACACACACACATCCATCTGCGATTTCATGTGCATGTACAGTTACATCCATCCTTCCATCCTTCCCTCCATCCATCCTTCCCTCCATTCATGCATCCCTCCCTCCCTCCATCCATCCATCCATGCCTTCCTCCCATCCTCCCATGCGTCCCATCCACCCCATTCATCCCATCCGCCCATCCGTCCTGCCTGCATGAATGCATTCATCCATGCATACCTGTTCACAATCCATACATACTGCAAGCAGACCACCAAATCCATGGGATGCTTCTGTCTCTCAACATGCTCTCCCTGCATGGCCATCGATTGCCAACCGAAGACTTCTCAAAATTTCAGCCCGAACCCTGGATCCGGAAGCCCAAACCCCGAAGCCAACGCCGAGCCCTCCTAAACCCCCCACAAAAAACCCGAAAATCCTAAACCGCCCGGTCCTGAAGGTAGGCCACGACGCCATGGGCTTCGGAAGCTCGGACAGCTGCAACCGAGGTGATCTTCCGCATCTTCCTGCCAAGAGACTTTCGCGCGCTGAAGTTCTCAGGCTTAGGCTTCAGGTTAGGGTTTAGGGTTTAGGGTTTAGGGGCTTGGATTTAGGGGTTTAGGGGTTTAGGGTTTATAGGGTTGACGGTTTAGGGCTTAGGGGTTTAGGGTTTAGGGTTCACGGTTAGGGTATGGCAGGGGGGTCCGGGTTTTTTGCTCGAATTGGTCAGGTGCAAACACCTGAGGCTCCAAACCCCGTTTGTGCAGTCCGGGACTGGAGGTACGCCAGCCGCAGGAGCCTCGGATGTTTAGGTCTCAAAAGCTTAGATGGGTGGTTCGCTAAATTCGGGGGCTCCTTTTAGGGCCCTTTTTATAAGGATTCCATACCATTTTGGGGACTTAAAAAGGGGACCCTAACTTAGAGAACTACCCGGTTGCAATTCCAGTTCAGACTGAGGGCAGACATTGCTGGATCCTGACTTGTGAGGGTCTCTGACATGGACCTCTCCATGTACACGTCTGCGAACTTAGCAGAATGGGAACTTGGCTTCCCTTTGTTTTCCTGTTTTCCGTAGCCAAAAATCTTCATCTACTCAAAACTACTCGTGCCTCAGGCGCTCAGCTAAATGTTGTATTTGAGGCTTCTGCTTCACCACACCCACAAGCAATCTTCAACCAACAAAAAGCTCTAAATCCCCAAAGCAGTGGGTCAACGAAGTCTCAACCGCGACTCGCCAATCTTCCGAGCAGCTCGGCGGCATTGTTTGCATTCACCTGCCCGGCTCCGGCTCTTAGGCTTTAGGAACTCCAACCCTCTGAGATGCTTAGGGGTTTAAGGTTTAGGGTTTATATAGGCTCTTACACTATGCACCCTATGGGGCTATAAGCTCAAATCCCTACACCTAAAACCGTACATGAAGGCCTTGAACCTTGCGCATGTACCGATGACCTAAAGCAAGAAACTGGAGATAACAAAGCCTACACCTTGGAGGATCATGAGCTTCGGCTTTTTTGGGCCTATCCGGCCCCTAAACCCCAAGTCCTCGTACCGTAATCCTTACAAACGCCACGTGAGCGATCCACGTGTGGGAATAACTCCTTAAACCCTAAATTACGTCCCAAGAGGCATTTAAGTTAAGGAACAATGAAGTTCCTTAAGGGCCCGCCTGCCCCTGGATACCGAGGCGACCCTGCCATGTCGCGTCGTTTGCTGCAGACCTCGGCGTTGCAAGTTGCAGGGGAGGTCGGGTGCCCAGAGAAGGGCTTTGGGGGTTTTGGGTGGCTTATGCTATTGCATGTAGCATGATATGTTATGTTGTGTTTGAGTATGGGCCCATTGTATCATAGCATAGTAGTAGTATGGTATGATGCAATATCGTATCGCATCGTATAGAGACCTAGATGCTTTTGCTGACCGGATTCGACTAGGATACTCTGAAGGGGTCCATCAAGGCTTCACAGGATTTTTTATGATAGTGACCTGAATGATTCGTATAATACAGTATAGTAACATTCAGGATCACTAGAGATACTGGTAGTAGCTAGTCAAGCTTCTTTAAGAAACTCGATTCATCGGCATACCTGGAAAGCATGATAAGCTATACATATACATATACATATATATATATGTATGTATATATATATGTATATATGTACATCGGGCTACAGGGCCTTGACAATCACCATAATGAAAAGGTCCTCAATCTATCTATCTGCCTACCTGCCTAACTGCCTACCTGCCTACTACCTGCCTACCTGCCTACCTACCTGCCTGCCTGCCTACCTATCTGTCTACCTACCTACCTACCTACCTACCTACCTACCTACCTAGCTTTTTACCTATCTATCTATCTATCTATCTACCTATCTATCTACCGATCTATCTTTCGGTCTCTCGATCTATCTATCGATCTATCTGTCGATCTATCGATCTATCGATCTGTCTATCTATTTATCTATATATCTATATATCTGTCTATCTATCT
>CAJNJA010006022.1:242-17226 GCA_905231915.1 Symbiodinium necroappetens
AATACCCCTGAATTAAGGAATATATCTTAAGTCATAATAGTAAGGCCCCTATAAGTTAAGGTATATTCCTTACTTCAAGGGGTATTGGGCTCTCTGGGATAGGGTTTCTGTGTTGAGGTCTTCCGGGCTGCAGGGTTTAGAGGTCAAAGATGGCGCAAGCGTTCCGTAGATTTTGAGACTGAGACGGATTGTAAGCTGCAAGCTTAGTGTCATAGCGCTCTAAGTAGGAACCCCAAACTGGGGAACGTGAACACCAGAATCTTGAGTTTATAAAAAGGACCCAGCGAACCCCATACCCCTTAATTGAGGAATATACTCAAAATTTCATAATATTAAGCACCCTATAATTTAAGGTACATTCCTTATTTGAGGGGTGTTGGGTTCTCTGGGGATAGTAAGACTTGACCCAGTCAGCTCCCTGGTTTTTTGGAATGAGCCTCACCCCAAACCTTCAAGCCCTAAGCCCGGAGTAACTCTAAGAGCGGTTTAGGGTTTAGGGTTAAGGGGAGTAACTCTAAGAGCCCCGGATCCAAACCAGATGGCAACTAGGCGAAATACTGACCGGCACCTGGGCAGTAAACTCTAAAGCCGAGAACCTTCAGAGGATTTACCGCAAGGCCTCTCCCTAAACCCTAAACCCCTAAACCCTAAACCCTAAACCCTAAACTTCTAAACCCCTAAACCCTAAACCCTAAACCCTCTCTTCGGATGCAGACTGAGGCCTGTCTAATTTGAAGCTAGCAGAACGCCAGAACCAAGTCGCCACCAGCAGCCGCAAGCTGAACACAATCCCGGATTCAAAAGGTGTAGGGTTTAGGGGTTACCTGGGTATCCAAGAACCTACTGTTTTAGGGGCTGTACCTTAAAATTAGGGGGTCATAACCTACTATTTTGTAGGGCCTTTACTTCAGCCAGTTGCTTTTGAGTCTTTCAGAGTCGTAATGTAGCGACTCCTCCAAACCGGCACCCTCATCCAAACTGGGTTTTTTCAGCTTCCACTGCTATCTCGAAGTTCTCTGCCGATACTGGCTCCCTACAAAAGAACCCTAAACCCTAAACCCTAAGACCTAAACCCTAAGATCCCAACGAAACCATCAACTCGCAGTCGATGCCCTGTGAGGCAGCATAACTGCACCCACCATCCCAAACCCTAAACTTCACCACGGAACTCGCCAGAATGCCATGACCACCATGCAACCCCAAACAGTCCCAAAACCCAAACCTTAAACCATCTCAAACCTTAAACCTAAACCCCAAGCCCAAGCGCTGACCTGAAACCGTGAACCGATCCTCAAACCCTGAACTCCTACAGACCCTCAGAAGTCCACGCTTCCGGTCCAAGAGGCACGAAGACCAGCAGCGTATGCGTGCGCTGCTCGCCATTGAAGGAACCGAGCCTTGCGGCAAGAGATTGCTAAGAAATGAGGCTCTGAGAGCTCACATAAGGGATACTGTATGGAGCTTCCCTGTACCGCCAGAACCCCCAAAAAGGCATACGGTCCTTGGTTTCGGGTTTCTGATGGTTTCTGGTCTTGATTTCGGGCTTGGGGGAGAGGGTTGTGGCTGCGTCTGGTAAAAAGTCTTAGGTTGTTGGGTTTAGGGTCTGGGTTTACCCCCCCCTCCCCCCACCCTAAAGCCACAAACCTTAAACCCTTTACCCTCCCTAACCCCCCCCCCCCCGGCCACCCACCCCCCAAGCCTTGAACCCGGACCCTGAAGCCCTGAACCCGAAACCCCAGACCAACGGCACCCCCGAGGCAAAGACCTGAAACAGAACACTCGAAAGCCTAATGTAGCGGCCTCATAAGTAAAATGGGGGCCTCCTTTATAGTATAACTATCATAAGGAGCCCTAATAAGGAATAATAGTGGGTAGGTATTTAGGCCTCTATAGTCTATACTATACCCGGAACCCGAACACTGAACCGGCAACCCTAAACCAATAGTCTGTATTGCGCAATGCATGCTTCGTGGTGTTGTGTGGGCCTTGACCTCTTGCTATGCCTCCCCAAACCCTAAACCCTAAACCCCCCAAACCCCTAAACACGAAACCCTAAACCCCTAAACCCTAAACCCTAAGCCCAAAACCCCTAAACCCTAAGCTGCTCGAAGGCCAAAGGAGCCTGGCATCTACCATTGCAGCAAACAGTGCTAACGATGACAGAATCGATGTCTGACGTATTCGTTGTATTGAAAGCTTGCAGCATCCAAACTCCAAAGAACCCTGAACCCTCAACTCTTGAACAAAAATCCTGGAGAATCCTTGAAACGTCCTAAAATTCCTTCAAAAGCCATAAAAGACCGCTAACCTTTAAGCTTCTAAATCCTTGGAGCCCCCAAGCTTTCTCCGCCGCCATCCAACCCTCAATTCGCGCCAAAAGAACATAAAGGGGAGACTTTCACAAACGCGATCGACCAACATAACTTAATCTAGGGGCCTTTTTTTACAGTTAGAACTGGATTTTAGGGGTTAGGGTTTAGGGTCTTTAGGGCTTAAGGCTTGTTTTGCAGTTAGAACTGGATTTGGAGTATGACATGAGCGCGGTTTGGTATAGTTTAGAGGATGATACTGATAATCATGTTAAGCAGTAGTTATTCAGGACCCTATACCACCGTCCCCAGCAGAGTCGCCTCTCCGGCTCCTGGTGCGTGTCCATGTGAGCCCTGACTTCAGGACCAGCTACCCAGAGAGCCCAATACCCCTTAAATAAGGAAGTTTACCTTAAATTATAGGGGCCTGAATATTATGATTTAAGGTATGTTCCTTAATTAAGGGGTATTGGGGTCTCTGGGTACTTAAAAGGATCAGGGAAGATAGTAAGTAGGAGTATAAAGTAACCATAATCTAAAGCTACTTCTGACCTCGCTTAAGCTACTTACAACAATGCTTGTATACTAAGTCCGCTGATCCTTCAGGTAGGGGGTATGTCATTTTAACACGACTTAGCGTTTGGGGGTGAGCAAAAGCTAGCAGCTGGAGACGGGATCCGGGTGCAAGTGGGGCCTTTGCAACTAGACTCGGGTTTCGGGTATGTGATGCTGTAACTTCATAGGGGCTGAAGGAGATGTTCCACTTAATTCTTCAAACCTCTACTCTAAGCTCCGGCTCAGCCCTGGGGCATTTGACCCTGGGTTTCCACTTTGCAGTGCAAAGAGCCAAAAGGGTTTAAGGTTTAGGGATATACCCTTGCCCTCAAGGGACTCATATCTTAAGGTTTTTGGGCCCAAAGACCCCTATTATACAAGGCTTTTGGGCTATCTTGATGCTAAGGTATAGAGCATCTAGGAACATTCTCTTTTGAGCTTTAACTGCTCCAGCGAGCCCGAAACTCTAAACCACATCCCTAGACCCTAAACCATATACCCAAACGTGAAAAACCTGGTCAAAAGAATCTCAGATTACCTCCGCTTCGGTGGCTTCCCAATTCTAGGGGCTTGAACCTAAACCCCAAGCACTTAAGCACCTGGAGAGGGTGTACCCCACGCTCGGATAGGCTGTAGCCTTTAGGGTTCAGTTTAGTTTAGCAGTCAGGGTTCAGGGTTTACGGTTTGTGGTTCACAGGGTGATTACGATTAGAGTTTAAGGTTTAAGGTGTTGGTCTGGCCTGTAGTACTGCCCGGGCACATACTTCACCAGCTGCAGTGGCTCGACGCACTCAGCCTGCACGACCCCAAGGCCACCCAATGCTGTAGAGTGCAGCGCAGCTTTGGCGAAAGGTCTAGCCTACTTGTCAGGGAACTAGAGGCTGACTCTAAAGCCGTTCTATTAGATTCTATTATTGTAGCAACCCAAACCGACTAAGACTAGGGTTTACAGGGTGTACTTATCTATACTTCTAGGTTTGGGCTTCGCAAGTTTCCGGCGCAGGCAGTTTGACATAGGGTGTAGGGCCCAAGCACTCAAGCCTAGATCCTACTCAGCACTCACGATCCAGTGCTGATAAATACAATACAATAAAATATGATATTATTGTTATGTTATGTTATGTTATCTTATATTATATTATATTATATTATATTATATTATATTATATTATATTATATTATATTATATTGTATTATATTTTGTAGTAGTATGACTGCATATGGTTTGATATGGCATGACATATATATATATACATACATATGCACACTATTAGTATTACAACTTGAACATCTAGGTCGCCACTGGCATCGTTTGCTTCCACAGACTTTTATCTCGCCCGCGTCGAAGATTCGGGGGAGGTCGTCTGATCTGCAACCTCCGACCCGGCCCCCTGGGCGAAGGACCTTTCAGCGATGATGCAGTGTGTCCGTTGAAGAGCGCGATGCGTGGGCTACGAGGAGCCATATGTCCAAGGGGCACCAGGGCACCGGAATCGTAGAATCGTAGGTGTTAACCAGCCTCTCTTTGGGGAATCAAGCTCCGGGATCTCGAAGCCAGAGTTTCTGAATCGCCTCGCGAAGTCGTGGTTCTCCTTTACGAGGAGGAGACCGGCGCTGTCGGCCCACTCCGTCACTGCTCGGGAGGGTCAGCGCATGCAGCCTGACCTGCCATATCGTCGATCTTGTAAGGAGCCATCGCGTCCTTCAGGGGTCCAAGACCGCGAGGGCTCGAGTTTTAGGGAACGGTTTATAAGGTCGGGGGCTTGTATAGGGTTTGCTTTCAGGATTGGGAGTTGTGCAAGCTAAGTCCAAGGAGAACTTCAATCAGATACCAGGAAAACTCTACGAAAACGCCCAAATTATCCCCGAGTTGTGCAACAGAAAGAACAGACTAAATGCCAAGTCCTCATCGTCCCAAAGCTTGCAACGACCACGCTCTTCACGCCCATCGAGCAGCCGCTTGGAGGCCCAACAGTCTCCCAACATCTTGTACAGCACAGATAGCAACCGATACCTGAGCTTCGAAAGCCCCACAGAACCGATGGGTTTGGGCCTCCGATGAAACAGGGCCTTGTGGGGTTCAGGATTTAGGGCTTTGAGTTGCGCAGAGCCAGCATACTACTTCGCGGCTACGTGCATTTCAGCCCGATGAGCATGTGAACCCAGAACCATGGACCAAACCAAAGCTCAAGCAGCATATTTGGTGGTGTATAAGTAGCACCACCTCAAAATCCACGTCATACACAGCACCACCCTAACATGGCGTATGGCCATGACTTCTGCATACTTATGTACGCAGACAACAACTGCAGAGCACAATGTCCTAAAACCTCGTACACCATACTGCCCACAGCCTAAAGGTGCCGCAAACCTAGTCCACCACGCGTTTGCAACGAACCGGTACCATCAAATTTGCAAGGATGCTGCGACGCTGGGCAGCTATCAATTTTCAACTGTAAATCATCTCTAGAGACTGCAGAACCCTGCACATAAACAGCTGAATTCTTACCCACACCGAGTGGCCACGGATGCAAACAGGATCAGCTTCAGCAGTATAGCCTGTCTCCTGATTGGGTTTCATCACTGGAGGGCACGTATATGAATGCTGCTGCTGTTCTTTTGTTGCGGCTGTTGCTCTTCCTGACATCATCGTTATCATTGTCCCTGTCCTTATCCCTGTCCTTGTAGCTATCCTTGTCCTTGTTGTGGTTGTGGCGGTGGCGGTCGGGGTAGTGTTGGTGGTGGTGGTGGTGGTTGATGTTCATGTTGTTTGTTACTTACAGTGCTGCTCGCTGTAAGCTGGCTTGGGTTTAGCATTTAGGTTATCCCTCGGCCCGGGCTTCTACAGGTATACGTCTGGTACCCTCATCGCCCCCAAACCTAAATCCCCAAGATCTTGCATCTTAACCCCCGAGCCGCGGAGATCCTAGATCCTGAGCCCAAAACCCTAGGGATCCCAAACCATGGACCCCAGAAAGAAGAAAGAGCCCAGTTGAAGCAAAATGCTCGTCCGGACTGGGCAACTTCAATCTGGCAGCAACCTCATGCAGGCCCTTGACAACGACAACCCGAAGGTTGCAAAAATGTGGGCTTAGAGTTACCCATGGGCTCCTAAGTAGTTCCGTTCTGTGGTTCATGTTTAGAATCCTAGAAGGTAATCCCGAAAAGGAACTACTAAGAAGCCTATGGGTATAGCTGTGATGTCTTCTGCTCCCTCATGGCGGGGAGATTACCTGTTCAACACGCTGTGCAATTACTTGTGAGGGCGGTCGCCCAGAGCTTTTGCGCAATATGGAAGAGTTTTCTGAACAGACCCACTGAGGCCTCCAGCCATTGGGAACAACCTGGCAATAGAAACAACCTCAAAAGGCAGAACAAAAATCTCCCACTGAGGTTTGGCTTTCGGGGGTCCTGCTGCGTGGCTTGGCCGCCAAGGCCATCAGCGGCGGCGCACAGCCCCAAAGCAAGGTCACGGGGTATGCACCTGCACTTGGAGGACCGGGCGATAGAGTAAGTCAGGTCATTTGATGTTTCTTCTGCCTTTTCGAAAGACGTAAGAAACTCGAAAAGCCTCTTCATGCACAGACGCAGGCTCTGGGATCGACCCTTCTGTATAAGTAAGGTAAGGGCCGTAAGGGCAGTTTAACTACCTGAGGGGCGGGCAAGGGGTATGAAAGCTAGGCCTAGGTTTCAGTGACGGCAAGCGGAACTGAGCTGGCGCAAGCATTCTCGCATCCAAACGAGTCCATCAGCAACAGAGGGGAAACAAAGCTGGCGAGGCGGGCTCCAGGCATCCTCACATGCAACCACAACCGCATCAGCAACGTGCGGGAAACAGAGATGGCATCATCACTTCCAGCCAATTCAACCACATCAACAAGTCAGCAACCGAGTGAGGGGGTGTTCTCGACATAGCAATCCATTTTGGAGTCTGGCTATGCTAGCTTTCGTGATGTCTAAGCCACCATTTTGCCATGTTGCTCGATACTTTGGCAGGGCGTTGAAGCTCGGCTTTGAGGTTCGTTTCAAAACGACGAAGAGAACATTACTGACGAGATCAGAGTTATGCATCTGTCACGCCGGGCTTGAAAGAAGTGTCTGCTTGGGAACAGGGCTTTCAATTGAGGTCTGAGATTATGAGGTTGGGGCTCCAGTTTTTGACTTCATGGTTCCCAGTCCTCAGCTACATGGTGAGTGCAGACGACCGCAGGCTGAAAAATGTCGGCTCTCCTCAGAACGATGCCAAACCCGAAATCCTAGAACCTAAAACTCCTAACACAAACCCTAGGAACCAGGATATGCAAGCGGGACAAATAGCCAAGTCCTCAAGGGAGCTTTGGGTTCAGGACTCAAGATTCAAGGTTTGAGTGCTTCCTTTTCTTTGTATCTCCAGGTCTGTGCGTGCGCTGCAGTTTAGGGTTTAGGGTTTAGGGCTTTAGGGGTTCAGGGGTTTAGGGGTTTAGGGTTTAGGGTGCTACACGGAAACAGCCACAGATGAGGTTTGAGTGTTCAGTCCTGGGCATCAGGAACCCTGCTTCTGAAGATGCCCCGCGGTACGATCGCCAGACTCCTACCACAAGCCTTTGCATGAAAGTTGCCACCAGGCTCGCGGTCGGCAAAACCACACTCTTTTCAAACGTATCCTAAACCCGAAACCCTAACGGGACATCTTCGTGCAACCGAACGGTATAAGTCATGGGCAGCACCTGCGAAGTCGATTGCACCGAAGAATGCATCCGGCGAGAAGCTGGCGGCCGCCGGCAGCACAGACGCCGCAACGAAGGCCCAGACAGAAATCCGCTTCGGAATCCCGTCACCTGCTGCGACTGCTGTTCTCAGACACTACTGCAGCGGTAAGGTGTAGGGAGACATTAGCAAGTGTAAGGCTAGCAGCTACTGCGGGTAGCCAGCACAAGGCAACGGTTACCGGTTCCGGTGGTCGTCATCATCGTCGCCCGTATAGTCCTACAGGGTCTACACCTGAAAACCTCAAGTCTACGGGCGCAGGCTGATGCTGTGGGTGACATGGGACGCTGTGGTAGGGAAAAGGTCCGGGGTCCAGTCAAAACCCTAAACCCTAAAATCCTAAACCGAAGCTATCAACCCCTCCGAGACCCTCCATCCACCCTCTATGAGACCCTAAATATCCATGAATTGGGCCATATATAGGGTTTAGGGCTTAGGGTTTAGGGGTTACGGTTTACTTTAGGGTTTATTTAGGGTTTGGGTTGTGAGGATACAAGGAGGGTGCTGGCTATATTGCCCATATCCAAGAATGTCGAAATTCTCGATCACTCGCCATTAGGGCAACTACGAAACCCTCTCATACGAGAGCGACTCGACCTAGATTGCAGAAAGCTTCGAACCTGAATGGAGGATTCACTTTAGTTTCAAGTGAAGTTATATGGGGGATTGCAAATAGGGGACCCTAATACAGTACCCTAAATAGTAGGATCCTTATTATAAGGGCCCCAATATAGGGTACCCCTTATTTTCGGAAACTCCCATATGTACCTCCAATGGGCGTAGAGAAGACTTCTAGCTGTGGCTGCTCCTCGTTACTCAGTCGGCTGACCAGACACGAAGCCCCAATTACCGGACGTCGTACGAGCCGTACCGCCTCAAACCCAACCAAAACCAGCGCTGCCCAAACCACAAAACTCCAGTGCTTCGTTCGAGGCCATATACGTCGAAGACCAGACTTGAATATGCCGCGGCCCTGCCCCTTGTATAAGCAACAGCAATCATGCAGATATCACATAGACGCGCATCACAAGAATGCTAACGACAAGCTGCAAAAAGGCTCTACTGCCCAAATGCAGAACCGCTGATAGCATAAAACTCGACACAAAAAGCGCTTGGCAGAAACACGAAATGACAGCAACACCAACATTCCTTGCATCTATGACTGCAGCAAAAAAACAAGCTTCCTCCTCTGCCTCCTCCCTCGCCCTCCTACCTCGTAGTGACAAGCCAGTGCGCTGTGCGTTGAGCCCGCCAGACTGTGCTTCTTATTGGTCCAAGTACCCAAATAGTGGGGTTTCAGGGTCCAAAAACCACTCAGAGTATGGATTTTGGGACCTGAAACCTTACAATTTGGGTACTCGGACCCTCTGGATGGCACACGCGGACCAACCACCAGTGAAGTGCGAAGTTGAGGCTTCGGGGGCGGCCTCCAGCCAACAGCCCCAGGCCCTGCACCGAAACGCGTGAAGGCCTCGACCCTGAAACCCACCCCAAACCAACTATTAGGGTTTAGGATTTAGGGTATTTGGGGTTTAGGGGGTTTAGGGTATTTGGGGTTTAACTGAATTCGCGCCGAAGGGTCAGAAAAAGGATCGAAGGGCGAGGTTCGTGCCGAGAATTGTCGTGCTGACCGCGCAGCAGCCTTGGCTTCACTTTGAGGCATCCGCTCGGCGATGTATGATGTCTCTAGTAAGTCTAGGTCCTCAACCGAAATTTGATGTAGGCTTTGACGCAAGTTCTTTGACGGCTCGGTGGAAAAACAGCTCTCGAAGAGCAGGTGTAGGGCATGGAGGGCTAAGGGCTGGGCCCTGGCCTGGAAGCCTAAGCATCCGAAACCGTGTGCCTCAACTCCCATGCCCTCCACATGCAAGACTATTCAGCGCCGTGGCAGTTCAAATCATTGGGAGGTAGGATCTGGAGGGTCTGAACTCCTAAAGCCACCCAAAACCCGACAACCTTTGTAGAAGCCTTAAAGGAGCCCTTGAAGACACCCCTCAACCCTGACAGCGCATGCGAGGGGCCCAGGAGGAGTACGGCAGCAGAGACAGGGCCGCCTTGTCCTTTCTGCGAGCACGGAATCCCAAACCCTTCAAGCTGCCTTGCAGAAGAATCAGGTTTAGGGTTTAGGGTTTGAAGGTTTAGGTTTTAGGGCTTATAAGTATAAGGGTTTAGGGTTTTAAGGTTTGGGTTTTAGGGTTTAGGGTTTAGTGTTTCGGGTTTTAAGGTTTAGGGTTTAGTGTTTCGGGTTTTAAGGTTTAGGTTTTAGGGTTTAGGCTTAGGTTTCAGGGTTTAGGGTTTAGGGTTTAGTGTTTCAGGTCTTAAGGTTTAGGTTGTGGGGTTTAGGGTTTAAAAGCTTCAGGTTTTTGGAGTAGGACATTTCGGCAGTGTATTCCTGTCAACAGTATACTTGAAACCAGGAATCCCAAGGAAAACCCAGGAATCCGAAGGAATCTTCATTCATAATTGTTGCTTCTAGTTCAGGTGTTCAGGTCTGTGTTTCAGAAGAAAACCCTAGGGCTCCAAATAGCCCAAAGTAGGTACTATTTACAGACTTTAGACCCCAAAGTAGGTACTATTTGTATACTTGGAGCCCTAGGGAAAAGGCTTGCCAGGTTCGGGTTCCGAGCTCTTGAGGCTGCAATCTTCCAAACTGAAGGGTACAGCTCTAAAGGGCCCCCCCCCCACCAATGTGTGTCTTACGTGCGGAGCTCATAAGCACAAAAAAGTGTACACTTTCAGTTCTATAAGGGATCATCTTATCCCGAAAAGTTTAGAGTGTAGTCGTTCAGCTACTACTAAGGCGTGCTCTTGCGAGTTTGCAAACTGCCATGAGTGATGACAGGCACGACACGACTGAGCACAACGTCGGAAGAACGAAATCCTGAAATTCGCAAGTCGAACCCCAAGTCTCTGTAAAGTACGGTTTAAGGTTCAACGGGTCTAGTGCCGAGGGCTTAGGGGTGTTGTACGGTTTACAAGGGTTTGGGGTTTCAGGACGCGTAGACCCTCCATGCTGAAGCCAGTAACGCGAACTCTGAAATCCAAAACCACCTAAGCCCTAAACCCAAAACCCTAAATAAATCCAAAACCCAAAACCCTAAATAAATCCTAAACCCTAAACCCTAAATATATCCTAAACCCTCAACCCTAAATAAATCCTAAACCCTAAACCCGAGGTCCTAGAAGAACATCCACCGGGTCAGCGCGCAAGCCGCGGACAAAGGGCACGAGACCCAAGCCGAGCCCGGACCAGGCAAGCTCCAAAACCAACAGCAGGACCTTGCTTGCAGAAATTTGGGGACGGAGCTCTAGCCCTATTCATAAACCCAAAACCCCAAAACCCTATAAATCCTAAACCCTAAAATCCTAAAGCCCTCAACCCCTAAACCCCTAACCCTAAAACCCTCTAAACCCTACTACCTAAAACCCTCTAAACCCTAAAATCCTAAACCCCTAAAACCCCAAATCCCATAAACCCTATTACCCTAAACCCTAATACCCCCAAAACCCCAAACCCCTAAACCCTAATACCCCTAATATCCCCAGGCCAAACAGGTCCCAAAAGCTTCAGACAAACCTAACCCCCCGGGCCCTAAGATCCCCCAAAAAAACCCTACAGTACGAGCTGTAACCCCAAAGCCCTAAACCCCCCAAGACCCTTGAGTTTTGAACACGGTTTAGGGAGTTTAGGGTTTTTGGGTTTAGTAAGGGATCTTAAATTGACTTGAGGGATTAGGGTTTGTCGTAGAATTGTGGGAACCTGATTAAGAAACTCTGGTCCTGTAGCCCCCCAAAATAGGATCCATTATAAGGAACCTCTCATAAATACACTTTCTTCATCAGGTTTCTATATTGTGGTACATATTCTCACGTTATTGGCTTTCAGAGCATACCGTGGCTTAACCACTGAAGCCATGCAGGCCAGACGCTGTTTAGATGCAGGGTAGAGGCCTGGTGGTGTTAGGCTTTGGCATAGGAGGGTTGCTTTATTATTTTCAGGTTTAGGGCCACATGGTCTTCAGGTTTAGGGCTCCATGGCTTTCAGGTCTAGGGCTCCATGGCTTTCAGGTTTAGAGCTCCATGGTTTTCAGGAGGGATGAGTCTTGGAGGCTCTGCAGGCTTTGGGTTAAGAAAGACCTCTTCCCGATCATGAGTCTGGGGTTTCGGAAATACGGGGCCCATGTCGTAGCAAAGGACGCAGCCAATGAACAACTCCAGTATCCATGCTAGAATCTGCTAGAAACTACACATAGTATGATATCGCTGTCCACCGTAAACCCTGAGCCAGCGAGCCCCAACCATATGACACACTAAATCCTGACACGCGTGCCTGAGGATGAAGGGCTTAGGGTTTACGGTTTAGGCTTGTTGGGAGACGGGTGGCCGAGCCAATCAGAATAGCTCGCTTCATGCGCCGTGCATCCATCTTCAGGAGCGTGCCCAAAGTCGGGATCACTTCCAGGTACACGAAGAGCTGCAAAATCGTGGGACTTAGTAAAATCGTGGGACTTAGTAAAATCGTGGGACTTAGTTGAGTGTGAGGGTTGTGGCAGAGGGGCTAAATGGGTAAAGCGAAACTTCTTCGGAGGTATGTTCTATGAAATCCGGACTCATCACGCATTCAGCTCTAGAGAAACGTTCGGCATCAGGGCCTTTGAGCTGGGATCGTGGTTTTTGAGCTGCTCGGTTTCGTCCTAGGCCAGGATGGCCAGAACAGAAGGCACGACAGGGAGCGAATGGAGCCCATGCCCTGCGTGAGTGTGGAAGGCACTTTCTGAGTACAGCTTGACAATGACTAGTGTTGATGATATAAATCTTGCATGACCTTAAGGACCCTAAACTATGGGAATTATGGTATATTCCTTGTTATGGGTAATGCAGGATTTATATCATCAACCGTAGTTTCTGCATTCACGCTTGCAGGCATGAGTTGAGAGTGTAGAGCTGGGAAACAACCAGAATCTAGGCAGCCAGACTGTTTGATCGGGAACCCGGCGACCATCCCAAGCCCGAAGAACCCCTTAAAACCCCCCGAGTCCCAAATCCTCCAAGCCCAAGAGGGTTTGGGGTTTAGGGGCAAAAACCCTCAAGCCTAAACCCTACAGAAGCCCTAAACCCAAAACCCCCCAACCACCTAAATCCTATTTCCTAGAACCGTGACTAAGCTTCGGTTCAAGCCGCAAGGATGGAAGGCATGCCAGCCTCGCTCATGAATGGGCTTGGAGATTAAGCTTCAGGGTCCTGGGCTAATGTTTTATGCGGGTCTAGGGTTTACTGGTCTGTTACGCTTGCACAGTGCTGTGATTGTTCTGTGTCTTTGGGCCACGAATATTGTCGATATCTATCGATGAAAACCACGCCACATTTCTTTGTCCATTGCTGCAGGTGATATTTGCCAGCTCCCAACACTGGTGCTATTGCACCACGACAGTCTCAACAGTTGCTAAGTTTGCATAATATAACAATTGTTCCCGGACGGATGTGTCCGGTAGGCTAAGGGCGAATCCGCATCTCGGAGCCTTTCTCTACGGGGAGCAGGGGATGTAGTCATGTCTGATGGTGTCCAAACATGGCGCGAAGCTTTCAGAGGTGCAGGGATTGGAGGGTTTAGACTTATAAACTTATAAGGCCTAAACTCATAGGGGTTTAGAAATTATAAAGGGTTTATGGCGTGGGGATTTTTTTGGCTTTAGGCTTCTATGCAACTCCATGTGATGCTTCAGCAGCAAGCCAACAGCAGAACATCCCAACCCCGCAAAACCTGCTGTGAACTCTAGAAAACTTGAACATGGAATCACGAATTACGTTGCGTGAAGTGGCCGGGAATAATTCTGCTCGGAGTTTGGGCACCGTAAACCCTAAAAACTCGTCATGTTGGCTTAGGAATTTGCGGCTTGGCCTGCTTCCAGGCCTTCAGATACCTTTGTTGGCCCTAAGGGTCCATGTACCCATATAGTGTATACCTTGGCCCCAAAGTACCCATATAGGGACTACCCTAAGGCCAAAGTGTAATATACTATTTGGGTACATGGACCCTTAAGCCCTAAACCCTATAGAACCCTTATAGATCCCTTTAAAGGAACCCTAAAAGAGACCCTTAAAGGAACACTCTTTGGGTACGTGGACCCTTTTTTGTAGATGGCGAGCTCGAGGTTGGCGCTTCTGAAGCTTTGATGTTGGAAAGGTTAGGGTTTAGGGTTTAGGGTTTAGGGTTCAGGAAGTGCACGCTTTAGGGATCAAAGGCACCAGTAGACCCACAAGCTGGCACGGCCTCCAACGAAGGTTGTGCCCACATACACTGCCTGCTCCGACATGCACTACCTCGAACTCTTAACCCTAAGCCCTAAAGCCCTAAGCTAAAGCCTTGAGACAAGCTCACTAATTCAAATCACACTCCAGAGCCCTGCAAGCTGCCATCCGGAAGCCCACATCCCGTACATCCCGGGGGACCCTGAACCGCTACCCTTAAGGGACAATAGGAGGGACCCCCAAAAGGGACAAAAGCTCCTTTAAGGGTCTCTCCTTTAGTCCCTTGATACCCTGAACTCCAAAACCCGAAATAAGCTTCTCCTAAACAGACAGCTTTGCAAGGTCGAAATCGAATCCCTACAAGGGGGGCCCGAACCCCAAAACCCCAAAGCATTGATTGACCCTTTCTATTAGCGTTTGGTTCCTGGGCCACCCTGACCTCAAAGGCCCTAAACCTTAAACCTCAACGGCCCTGAACCCTAAACCCTAAACCCTAAACTCAAATCCCTAAACCCTAAGCCCTAAACCTGAAACCTCAACCTCCCTGAACCCTACACCCTAAGCCCTCTAAACCCTAAACCCCAGTAGTCCCTGGGGCCCCCGCCAGCTGGCCCGACTCAGGCGGCTCCAATCAGCGAGTGGCACGCCAACAGTAAAGAGCGCAACGCAGGCGATGACGAAGCCTAGCCTTGTAGGGTTTAGGGTTTAGGGGTTTAGCCATTTTGGGGGTTTAGGGCTTGGGAAGCCTAGCCTTGTATGGTTTAGGGGTTCGGCCGGTTTAGCCCTTTACGTTTAGGGTTTAGGGGTGTAGCCCTTTAGGGTTTAGGGGTCTAGCCTTGTAGGGTTTAGGGTTTGGGGGTCTAGGCTTTTAGGGTTTCGGGTTTAGGGGTTTAGCCTTTTAGGGTTTACGGTTTGGGGGTCTAGCCTTTTGGGGTTTAGGGTTTAGGGGTTTAGCCATTTTGGGGGTTTAGGGGTCAGGGTTTAGGGTGTAGGAGTTTTGGAAGCCTTTTTACATTTTACTAAGTTCATTATGAACTTCTTTTGTTGTTATGTAATTAGGGTCTTTCTACTTGTCACTGATTTTACGACTGCCTCCGTTACTGCTGGCTAGTAGCATTACATCTCTCTTCAGGGAAAACCTAAAAGGGTAGTAGGCTTGTTCGGGTTCAGTCATGTAGGTTTAAATGTTTAGGGCTTCAGGCGCTTTAGGCTGGAGTCTTGGGTGTCGAGCTGAACATCCTGGCGAGTAATTAAAGGGTTGTGAACACCGCAAAAAGGGGTCCACCAATGTTGGCCCGGGCACGTTAGCCACCCGTTCACGCTGGTGGTGGTACTGGAAGAGCTTCTCCATGTCAGGGCTGACAGTCCCGCGGCCAGCGCTGCACCTAAAATTGGAAGTTTCACGCAGCCTAAATCCCTCTTACCTTAAGAACCCATCCGGATAGCCGCCCCAAAAAAAAACAGAACTCCTAGTAAACAACAGAAATCCCTGTAATATGGGAGGGCCTTCACAACTTCATCCAGAATAGAGTTTGATTTCGTTGATTTCACCTCTGGCATATATAGCGACATAGGAGACTTAGCACTTAGAGTCGAGTTTCGGAGTTCTGCATACACAGTGTAGTACTCTACTATATATAGTATGCCCTAAATTTAATAAGGGGCTACAGAAACCCTAAACCCTAAACCCCACAAAGCCAAAACTGAAAAGCTTGAACCTGGCAGATGGTTGTAAGCCGAAGCTCTAAGCCCCGCTTCCGGGAGCCCCGTCACGGCCGAGAGCAGCGACCCGGCTTTGGCGAACTGGGAGACCAGCGTGGCCATCATCAGAAGCCTGGGGACGAGCTTTTGGCTTAAGGGGTTTAGTGTCTCAGGTGCTAGGGCATGGACCTAAGACGTGCTAGCTGTTAAGACGTTTACGGGCGAGGTTCCGCTCATTCGTGGGTGTAAGTCGCGCTGTGCTTGGGAGATCTTGGAATGACATGCTTCGGGCTTCTTCACGCCTGAGCAACCGTTGCAGGTGCTGCTCCCGAGCTTGATGTGCGGTAACCATTTTGGTGTGCAGGTGCAAATGTGGCGAGATAAATCCTGTTTTTAATTGCTGTGAAGACCTGCCTGATGAGTGGCCGATCACGAACACACCCACCTCAACCAGGAGCCTCGACATCAATGGCAGCCAGGCCGCAAGAAGAGCGAGGACACTACAGCACGTCCTCTGGAGAACAGTGGACAGCTCCCCCCCGGGCCGAGGTGTTATCAGTGTCGCGCCATCTAGATGTCCAACTGCGGTTTGAGTTCTTCTAGGCCCTAAACCCTAATTTAGGGTTTAGGGTTTAGGGGTTTAGGGTTTGGAGGTTTAGGCATTCTAGGCTTCATACCCTTTTTGAGCAAATGTTCATAGTTGAGTCCTTGATGAGTTACATCACTGGTGCAAGCAGCAAGGTACAACCTGAGTGTTCGAAACATTGCTTGGGGTGACCTAGCATGGCCTTCTTCTCCCTGTTCATGATGAGTAGGCCAAGCTCTTGTTAGGGTTCAGGGGTTCCCTAAACCCGAAACCCCAAACCGCGAAAAACTGCGGACCCCCTCATCCAGGCTTTTGGGGGTTATCCCAGCCTGCGCTTCAAAAAACCTAAGCTTTATGATGTATGCTTCGGACACTTCCGAAATTAGAAACACCATGAAACAATAATGGCAGTGATTTGACAACGCATGAAACCGTAGTAGAACGCGTCACCACAATCGCGAATTCACCATAAAGAGCAGTCCTAGTCCACCAGCCCTTCACATCCCCAAAGCCCCATATAAACCTTAAAGCCTAAGCCCTCAACTCTAAACTTTAATTACACCCCTGAAGCCCAAGCTAACCAACCAATAACCAACTAAGTAACCAAGCAACCAACAACACTAACCACTACTCCAACTAACTAATCGAATTACTAACAAATCACATTACTAACTACCTACCTACCTACCTGCCTGCCTGCCTGCCTGCCTACCTACCTACCCACCCACCGACCCCTACCTACCTACCTCCCTACCTTCCTTCCTGCCTACCTACCTACCGACCTACCTGCCGACCTACCTACCTACCTACCTACCTACCTACCTGCCTACCTGCCGAC
>CAJNJA010006023.1:0-17225 GCA_905231915.1 Symbiodinium necroappetens
CGCCCCCCCCCCCCCCCCCAAGAGACTGATTGCGAAATTCCAAACCCTAAGCCCCGAAACCGAAAGCTCTGAGTCCCTTATACCCTGAATCCTTCAGCCTGGAAAGCCTAGAAGCCTGAGCGATTAAAGCTTTAAAGACCCTTAAACCCTCAACCCGAATCCCTCACACCCTACACCCAAAACCCTGAAACCTAAACCCCTATAAACCCTAAAAGCCCTAAACCCAAAACCCTAAACCCTAAAAACCCTAAAGCCCTAAACCCAAAACCCTAAACCCTCAACCCTCCCGAAACCTTCGAGGCCAAGCCTACCAGCGTCTTTTGGATGCCGGGCTTCCACCCGAGGCGCAGCTGTTTTTGAAAGTGGAACTGGGCTTGGCGGGCTTATAGCGGTCTGACAAGAATCCCAAGAAGTCACGGTGGCCTGGTTTAGGATTTGGGGTTTAAAGTTTAGGGTTTAGGGCAGAAAACCAGAATTGCCCAAACCTTATTTCTCGATATCTGTATGCAAGTCCTAAGAGTGATAAAGAGTCGCCGTGTTCTTTCGGCTTCCAGGTTCGTTTGTGTTTTCGATCCTTGTGCAAGGCTCTCAAAACCCATGCCCTAGAAACCCGATCGTCATGCACGGGGTGCGGAATTCACGAGCTGCTGGTCTTGTGGCGCTTTGCAGGTGGCTTTCAACAAACTGGACAGCGACGCAGACGGGGAGGCCTTCGATGACGCAAGGGAAATCCGAAATGTCAGAATCTATAACGAAAGCTCGGTGTCGGTACCTGTGAACTCTCGGCCCCCTTGCTTTTTAGGACTGGGCTCCCGTGATTCTCATCTTCATTCCTCTTGGGTTTTAGGTTTCAGGTTCGATCTCGAAGCAGGGGATGGCATAAATCTGCAAGGACAGAAAAGACTTGGCCCAACGCTGGGGTAGTGCACGTCCCTGAAAAAAGGCGCCGGCTCACTGGCCCTAGCCATTTTGAGAGCTTTGTTGCCAATTCGGGTTGTTGTTCCATCGGTTCTGCCAAAACAAGTAGAGCACCGTGCATGACCCCAAGCCCTTCCGTGTCAACAGAGGCTCTCGGGCTTAGCCAAGCATCCCAAGTCGCTTATGTCAGAATTCAAGAAGCTCGCTGAGATGATCTATTGGGGGGAAGAAGCGCGAATCTTGTTATAGAGCCCTACGCATCCCCAAAGGTAGTAAACATGAAAGAAGGGCCTCCAATGAAAAGATATCGACTTAGATGCCTCCTAAACTCTTAAATGCTGCAGACAATGCTGCAGATTGTTCCATAATAGGTTCAATGTGCAGCCGGCTAACTAAGGCTCCACAGCACTCCGAAACAGCAACTCCAAACTTTACTTTAAGCTTCTTTAAATCCTGTACCCCTAAGGGTCCATGTACTCATACAGTATATACATTGGCCCCAAAGTACTACTTTGATGCCAAAGTATATACTATTTGGCTACATGGACCCTTAGGGTACTGTTTTCGCCGAACACATCTCTCAGCTCGCTGCGGCGGACTTCGCGGCAGCGGGCCGCGTGGGCATCACGATGCCGGCAGAGCTGTTGCTGAGGCCTCGTGTTGTATTTTCGTTCGTGCAGTGTTGCTCTTGCCGGCCTTCAAGCCTCGTGTCGTGAAGGCTGATTTTTGCAGGCAAAGCTTTCGAGTTATATATATATATATACGAGTATTGTTGCATCAACTGGAGAATCAGAAACTCCGGTAGGCTCTTTGAGACCGTGGACACGGCGCGGCGGGGCCTCATCAGCTTGGAGGCGTTCTGCCTGCATACCTACCTACCTACCTATCTATCTGTCTATCATTATGTATCTGTCCATCTATCTTTTCTGTCTATGTGTCTCTTGTCTATCTCCATCTCGTGTCTCTATCTTTTTTACCTATCTACTTACCTACCTATCTATCTGTCTATCCATCTATCCATCCATCTATCTATCTATCTTTCCATTCATCTAATCATCTATCCAACTATCCAACTATCAGTTTATGTATCTCTATCTATCTAATTATCTAACTATCTATCTATTTGGCCCCATATATCTATCTAGTTTTCCATCTATCTCTGGGTCCTGTTCCCGAGGTGCTCGTGGGCTGTCGTCGGGTTCTACATGAAAATAATCCAAACAGGTTGAGATCGAGTTTCTTGTCGGGTGGTCAAGCAAGCTCCGCATAGCACACTGTACACAGTGGGATATCTTATCAGGCATTGCGCGAGGCCGGACATCGATCGAAGTGTGATAAGAGAAGAGGACCCCAGTAGTAGAGTTTGTGAGTCTTGCACCCAGCCGCGGGGCAGCTGTGCGACCATGCTATGTGCTGGCCAATGCACAAACTGGAATTTACTCCAGTTTGCCCGCAGTGCAGCTCATGCGGCAAGTCCGGTTCTTTGCGTCCCCATCGCCACGCTGGCCCGCCCTGAGAAGTTGCACCCTCGCGTCGTCGAGCCAGGCAGCTGTAAGCAAGGTGGCCCGGAAACTATCAACTTCCAGGGTGTACGACGACAAGCCGCCGAGTCCCATTCCCGGTGAAGACCTGGCATGCCTGGTTCAGGAAGCCCGAAGCCCACCGAGGCTTGGAGGAAAGGGGCTGTCAAACGCGGCCTACTCCTACCAGTATAGATGCACGCTACGAGGCTGGAGTCGTGTTTTGGCCGGCGTGGCTCGCAGCAGAGACCGCGATAAGGGCCGGCAGTCCGATGTAAATGCGGACTATCTGCTGGACCTCGTACTTGAGCAAAGTGGCTTGTGTGCATACTCTGGTGTACCAATGGAACTGTTAAAGCCACACTCACATTGGAGGGCTTCCATCGAAAGGATCGACAACCGGCAAGGTTACGTTAAAGGGAACTGCTGTCTAATTGCGGCTGAGTTTAACTCGGCAGTCCACAAGATGTGTGACGAGGAGGGCCCTTCTTCCGGATCTGCACAGTGGTCCGTGCAGAAGGTCCAGGAGCTGGCCCGTGTCCGGACAGAGCAGGTGCAGTTGCAACGGCTGCAGGAAGATATAGCTGTTGCAAGGCTGCACCCTTCTCCGAGTCAGACAAGACACAGGCGATTTCGAGGACCGGATGCAGAGGGCAGGTGGCTGTGCGGGCGCTGTGGAGTTTGGAAGCAGGAGTCGCAGTTCTCCAGGAATAATGCAAGCAGGACGGGGCTGAGCACAACATGCAAGCAGTGTGTTGGTGAAGCGGTATCAGCACACCTGCAGACTCTACGGGGGCACGGGCTCAGCTTGCTGACTATGGCCCGCCAGAGTGCCAGGAAGGGCAGGTGGACTGGAAGTTTCGCGCTGGATTTGGACGACTTGCTGGAAATGCTTTGGCTCCAAGGTGGACGCTGCCACTACTCAGGTGTGCCGCTGCATTGTGCAGCGGGCCCTGCCGATTGGGTCTGGTCCATCGAGCGCTTGGACAACTCTGTGACATATACCAAAAATAATTGCGTGTTGATTGCGAGAGAATTCCAGACATCCGACCAGAGTCGTAACAAAGCTGTGCATCCTGTGTTCGGCACAGCCCAGTGGTCGCGCCGAAAGGCCAGCCACATTTGGGGACCGTGCTGGCTTCCGGATGTTAGCCTCGGCTCCTGAGAGTGCTGCGTGATTTGGAGCAAGAGTTGCGAAAGCTTTGAGTTTGAGCCTTTTGAGGGTGATGTCAGGATCCACTCTTTCCTGTGGTACTTATAAGAGTGCGAGTGAGTCTCAACATGACGTCTTAAGGTAGATCATCTTCAGCCGAGGCCCAAGAGGTCCCGTCTTAGCAATTCCTGCTGCGGCATTCAAGCAGAAAGCCTTGCTCACACGTGTTGCGTATTTCTTTGTTCTGAGTTTCAACAAATAAATACCATAGTTATGCGTTCTCCGCGCCACACCACAAGCGCAGCTGAACTCTGAACACATCAGCAGGATCAGCTAGCTATAGTTGGAGGTCAACACCTGAAAAGACAGACCCTTGGGAGGCTTAACCTTGAGACTCGGAATCTTCTACGGTTTAGAGTCTTCTGACGTCCATTTTGGTTGCCTGAGATCCATGCCTTCTGGGGTCGGTTTCGAGTTGCTACGGATCTTCAACTCGAGCAGCAGAACAGGACCTGGCCAACTATCAAGACAAGAAAGGCACCTGCGCCTGCAATCCGTGAGAGTGCAAACCATTGAGTCCTGGAGCCTTAGACCTTAATGCCCCCCATCCCCGAACCTCTCATCGGAGGTTTACTGTACGCTCTAGTGGGTGGTTCGCTTTCTCATGGTCTTCCAGAACCCAAAACCGACAGGAAGTTGAATCCTTAACAGTTACTGAGACTGCGAGTGGCTGGTTTTTTTTGCGTATCGTCTCAGACCCGTGCTGCATCTGTCTCTGTAGTATGCATGATCGATTTAGGCATTGATTGACCTTTCCATCGGTAAATGGATAAGTCGATCTACCGGTCTGTGTATCTATTTGTCTATCTATCCGTCTATCTATCTACCTGTGAGTCTCGCTGATCTGTCTTTCTATCCATCTGTCTTACATATCTTTCTATCGATCTATCGCCCCAGTCTGTTTCCCGAGGTGCTCACAGGCTGTCTCGGGTTACCCATAGGCTCCAAAGTAGTTCCCTCTGGAGGGTTATCTTACAGGATCCTAAATATGAACCACAAAAAGGAACTACTTTGGAGATGGGTACAGACGAACATCGTCCAGACAGCATGACACGAAGTTTCGCGTCGGATCGTGCGGGGGCAAGCTCCGCATAGCACGGTGTACACATGCGGATAGCTGAGCAGGCACTGCACGAGGTCGGACATCGAGAAAGCGTTAAAGTACCGTTAAAGAGAAGAGGACCCCACAGACTCAGGTGTTCAAAGAAGGCTCCACATGTGCGCCAACTTTGTCACGGCATGTGGCACTGATGCTTCTGGGTGGTAGAGTTTCTGAATCATGAGTCTTGTGCCGAGCCGCCCGGCAGCCACTCAGATAGCAGTTGTGTGACAATGGCATGTGCAAGCTGGACCTTTGCGTACCCACCGCCACGCTGGCCGGGCCTGAGAAATTGCACCCTGACATCCCTGGCATCGCGGACTGTATGTAAGGTGGGCCGGAAGATGTCAACTTCCACTGTCTACGACGACAAGCCGCCGAGTCCCATTCCCGGTGAAGACCTGGCACGACTAGTTCAGGAAGCCCGAAGCCCACCGAGGCTTTCAAAGACCGGGCTGTCAAAGGCGGCCTACTGCTACCAGTATAGATCGACGCTGCGAGGCTGGAGTACACATCTTGCCGGCACGGCTCGACAAAGAGACCGCCAGAAGGGCCGACACTCCGATTTAAATGCGAACCATCTCCTGGACCTCGTACTTGAGCAGGGAGGCTTGTGTGCATATTCTGGGGTACCAATGGAACTGCTAAAGCCGCACTCACATTGGCGAGTTTCCATCGAAAGGGTCGACAACCGACAAGGTTACGTTAAAGGGAATTGCTGTCTAATTGCGGCTGAGTTTAATTCGGCTGTCCACAAGATGTGCGACGAGGAGGGCCCTTCTTCAGGATCTGCACAGTGGTCCAAGCAGAAGGTGCAGGATTTGGCCCGTGTCCGGACAGAGCAGGTGCAGTTGCAATGGCTTCAGGAAGATATAGCTGTTGCAAGGCTGCGCCCTTCTCCGAGTCAGACAACTCGACACAGGCGATTTCGAGGACCGGATGCAGAAGGCAGGTGGCTGTGTGGGCGCTGTGGAGTTTGGTTGCAGGAGTCGCAGTTCTCTAAGAAGGTTGCAAGCAGGACTGGGCTGAAGACTACATGCAAGCAGTGTGGCAGCGATATAGAATCATCCCGACTGCAGACAATGCGCGGGCACCTGCTGGCATTTCTCAAAAATGTCCGCGCGCATTCCAGGAGAAGATGCCCTCAGGACGAAAGTTTTGCACTCGAATTTGACGACGTCCTGGATATGCTGTGGCTCCAAGGTGGACGCTGCTTCTACTCAGGTGTCCCTTTGCATTGTGCAGCTGGCCCTGCTGACTGGGTCTGGTCCATCGAGCGTCTGGACAACTCCCGCACATATTCCAGGCAGAACTGCGTGTTGATCGCCCGCGAGTTTCAGACACCTGACAACAGTCGCAACAAGGCAAAGTATCCAGTCTTCGGCACTGCTCAGTGGTCGCGAAGCAAAGCGAACCACATTTGGGGACCTTTCTACCGAGACTGTGAAGCTCGGGTTGTGAAGGATTTGCTCAGGCTTGGACAAAGCACCGCGCCAACGGCTTTGGACAAATCATATCGAGCTTGAAAATGCGAAGAAAAGGCATCAATGGGGATTTGTCGGGATGCCAAAAGCAACCCCCAGATCTGGCACAAACAATGAACTTGTCTAGGTAGTTCTCTCTCGCTCTCTCTCCCTCTCTATTATATAAACATATGTATATATATATATATGTACAGAGGTAAGTAAATAAATCAATAAACATATAAATATATGTATGATATCTCTTTCTATGTATATATATATATACGCACACACCATTATTAAATAAATACAAAAATACACATATATGCATATATATATATATGTGTGTGTGTGTCTGTGTGTGTGTGTGAGTTGATGTCATTAGTTCTGTTTCGCCGTCTAGGCCGGGGTCACGTTACGTTTGCAGCCGGTGCCACTCCTCGATGGTACCTCCTCAGTCATAGAAGCTGTTGATCTTGGCCTTCTTCGCCTGCTTCGCGGAACGTTCCTGTGAGATGAGGGGCTTTCATAGGTGCAGCAACAGCAAGAAGCTGTAGACGGCAGTAGACGGACAAACCCAAATTATCAGAATAGGCGCCTTCAGCCCCATTCGATTCAAGTATCTTCGACAGGAGTGGACAACCGCCTTCGAGGTTACGAGGCCTTCCGGCATGGCACCGGCAGCTTCAGAGAGCGAGTTCCGTTGCAAAGATGCTAAGACTGCTAAGATGGAGACATCTTGGGAGAGGCTTGGCATTTGAGAGCGCTCCGAGGGGTTCACATATGCTTGGGGCGTTGCACTCCTGCGGGTTAGTTGTGTTGCGTGGGGTCTTAGTTTAAGTCCTCAACCGCTCTTCAGCGGTCTTTGACAGGTGGCTACAGTGTTTCATGGCAGCAGGCTATGGGAAGCCACAGCTTCCCAAGTTCCAGAGCTTGTAAAGCCGACAGCACGGCGCAAGTACACACTCAAAGAGCAACTTGTCAGTCCCAATGGCACCTACCTTTCCTACCGTAGCTGCACCAAGACTCTCAGCCCCAACAAACCCTGACTACATTTTCATCCTACAGCCTATAGGAGAAAAGGGGAACCAAGCAAGAAAGAGCAAACCCAGTCCCTGAGAGCGACAGCGTGGCTCAAGGCCGCCGGCGGTCCTTCCTGGGGGCGGCCTGGAGCCTCTGCCGCCGCCAGAGGCCGCACATGTTTTTTTTGGGGGGGTTTTTGTTGACTTCTTATGTCATTGGGGTCTACAGGGTCACGGTTTATTATTCTAGGTCTTATAGGCTTCAGCTGTGGTTTATTGCATGAGGGCTTTCGGGTTTAGGTCCAACGTTGCAGAGATGTGATAGGTCTGATAGGATACCCGGATCTTCGGTTTGGGGGTTTGGCTTCCGGTTTCGGCTTTGGGTTTGAGGGTTCGAGCATTTGCGTTGCAGGTCGAGGCTTCCGTGTTCAATAGTAGGGCTTCCAAGGTGCAAGGGCTCAAGCTGTAGCGGCTTAAGGTTACAGATTTGATCCGACTTGCGTTCGTCTGGTCATGGTCTATGCATCGGGGTCTGAGCAGTATTGTGAAGTTCTGCTGGGGGCTACTGTTGTGGGCAGGAGTACAGTTGACTCTTCGTTTCGCATTCTGGATGAGATGATCGACAGCACGAGCCCTGTTAGGAATGAGCAGTGTCAGGTCAGCGGTTTCAGCTGCCGAGCTCAATCGCTGTCCCTCCTGCACCTCTTCGTTCAGGGTACCGAAAAGCCCCAAAAGGTATGCGTTCCTTCGAGGTTTCGGGGTTGCCGTACAGACCCCGGGCCCCAGGGCAACGGGGTTCTACCCTAAACTGCAAGTCCTTAAGCATGGAACGTTAATTATGTGGTATGTGACATAAAATGAAGGCTCCCTTTTTTTCTGAAACGCTCAAGGAATGTTGCTCTATGCTGTGAAATCCTAGAGTCTCCCAGAGTGCTGTATGTAGTGCAGCTTCGGAGGCCGTGCCTCTGGATGTGCTCCGAAGCATCGTGTGCGCGCCCCAGACCTCTAAAGCGCAGACTGAGAAACTGCTGATGATCTATACTATGCATTACGTAGGGGCATTACTACGGTTGATGATAGAAATCCTGCATTACCGATTATAAGGCATATACCATAATTCCCATAGTTTAGGGTCCTTAAGGTTATGCAGGATTTATGTCAACAGTAGTTTTAGCAGGGCTTCAGGATTTCTTACAGGGTTTAAGGTTCCCTGAGCCCTATCTAAGCCCTTAATGGAGGTTGTAGTCCCTGTAGGTTAACGTGGCGGTGGTGGAAAAACACACAGACTTTGTGGAGATCCTACCTTCAAGGCTGAAGCTTCGTAACAAAAGAGCCCAATAAATACCAACGTTTTTTTGGGGACGCTCCTGGACAAATTTAGAGTATAAAGTACACCCAAACCCTACTCTATTTTTTCTTTATTAATGCCCTATACTAGGCTTGTTTTATTTTTTCCCTACCCTTCGGTCCCAGACACTCTCCCAGAGTCCTCTGAGCTTCGAAGGCCCGTTCACTCCTAGGCTGAGCGCCGCAGTGTGTCTAGGACATTTTCAGCTGGGTAGTTACCGTTATAGGAGCCTTATAGAAGGTCTATATACCTTATAGAAGCCTTTTAGAAGCCCTATATACCCGAAACTCCCCACCTGTAGTTTCCTTTAAGTGTGTGGGTTTCTGAGGCGGCTTTGAGCCTGAGAACCTGGAATTCCTTTAAATTCTCAGAGTCTCGAACGGTTTAGGGTTTGGGGTTTGGGGTTTACAGTAGGGTTTAGGGCCAGGGTTTAGTGTTTTTTGGTTTAGGGTTTAAGGCTTTGGGTTTAGGGTTTAAGTTTAGGGTTTAGGGTTCAGAGTCTCAACAGTTTCCCGAAACCCCAAAGTATCTTAAGAAAGGAACATCCCGAAGCCCCACATATGGGCTTTCGCTCCCGATACGACCCTGAACATTACGTTGCTAACCCCGCGCAAACCGCAAACCCTTGACCCTAAAGCCTCAGCCCTAAATCCTAAACCCCCAACTCTAAGCCCTAAACCCTGGACCCTAAGCCCTAAACCCAACAACCTCAACCCTGAAACCTGAACCCTCAACCCTACACCTTGAACCTTACACCTCCCCGAGGATAGAACCGAAACCTTCTGGGTTCTTGTTAATTAAGGTACCATAATACAGACAACCTTATTATTCACACTAGATCACTATTATGGTAACTTATAAACTCACCCTAAAACCCTAAACCCTAGGCCCTAGACCTTAAAATCCATTATGGTAACTTAAATTAATTCCCTTAAGAAGAACCTAGCCTTCAGTCCTAGCCCTTCGATCCCAAAACTTTAAAACACCTACACCCCCCCCACCCCCCATCCCCTTTCAAGGATAGAGCTCGTGAATCACAGCTCCTTCACGCCTGTGTGGACATCGGAAGGCAAGCTTCTGACTGGAAAGTCCGAGGTTAAGGCTTTAGGGCTTAGGGCTTACGGGGTTTAGGGGTTGAGAGTTTCGGTGTTTTGGGTGCTTTCGGGGGGGTTTGTAGGGGTTAAGGACGTTGGGGTTTAGGGGTTTAGGATGTGGGGTTTAGGGTTTATAAGGCTTTATAACCTCTCAGCCCTACCTCCCAAAACCCCCAAGCGCTTGGAGAGGCATGCTTTGCCGAAAGCACGTCAGCATTTGGGCACCCGATCAGCTTGCGGCCGCCTGAGGTTTGCTTTCTCTGGAAAAGAAACCTACCTGCTTAAAGATTTATGTTTCATGAAAACCCTTAATCCTAAACGCTTAAACACGAGGAAGCCTACACAGGGAGGATTTGGGGTCAAGGTTGTTCGGAGGCCAGACTCGGCTGTTGGGGGTCAAGGGTTCACGATGATCTTTTCACATCATGGACCTTTGAAGATGTGCAATCGCGATTGCCAGTATCTACCAGAACATGCATGTCTTACTCGTAGCTTCCGACAGGTTTTATGTCAGGGTGTATACATGGACACCCGAAGAATGCGACCAAGCCGGCATTTGTGAGAAGAGTCTGTAGTGATTGTTAATCTTATCCGGTCTAAAAGGTTTTTGAAACCTTCCAAATATTGGGTACCTGGAGCGACAGCCAGGACTGATGATACCCAAACCCCAAAACCTTAAACCCTAAACAATAAATCCTAAACATGTATGGAACCCTAAACCTTGTTACACTGAAGCACTTAAGCTTAAATCCCAAACTCTAAACACCGTCCCGACACCCTTTTCCCTAAAAAATTCTTATACCCTAAACTCTGAACCCTACCTATAGTCTCCATTGTAGTTCCTTTTGGGGGTTTCTTCCAAGGATCCATAGTATATAGTTAGTTAAAACCAAAAAAGAAATATAATGGAGATCTTTAGGTAAAACCCTAAACTCTGAACTTTAAACCCTGAACCCTAAACCCTAAACCCGTAAAGCCCTAAACTCTGTTACGCTCAGGTGGCTGGCATCGTGAGGGTCACCGCGCTGAAGATCAGCGTGGGGCACTACGCCAACCAAGGGCCGGGATCCTCGGGGGCTTTTCAGCCGTGGTTTCTTGGGGGATGAGGGTTTAGGGTTCAGGGTTTAGGGTTGAGGCTTTCGGGGGTTGAGGGATGAGGGTTTAGGGTTCAGGGTTTAGGGTTGAGGTTTTAGGGTTTAGGGTTCAGGGTTTAGGGCTCAGGGTCTAGTATTTACGTTGAGGGTTGAGGGTTAAGACTCGAGAGCATAGAGGCTTACAGGCAGTAGGAATTCAAGCTGATGGGGTTTACTGATGAGAACGTAGTGTTTCGAAAGTAGGCTTTAGACAATTTGGAAGTTTCAAACATTTCATGTTTATAGAACGTAGAGCTTCGAGTATCCATTTTAGAGTTCGGAGCTTATAGGGTTTATTGTTTTTTAACGTGGACGTTTAGTGTAAAAACTGTTGAATGTGGACTTTATAGGGTTTATGGTTGATCCAACATAGAGTTGAAAGTATAAACTGTCGAGTTCGGAGTTTGTACGCCCAAAAGGTCCTAAGTACTTGCGTCGTAGAAAGTAGGGTTTCTATAGCAGGAATGACGATGATGGTTTGGACTGTTTATAGAGATGTTACGACCCTTTTGGGAGGGTTCAAGCTATAGAGAGCGTAGAGGTTAGACTCTAGGCGTTTGAATCTTAGAGCTGAGAAGGGTTAGGGTTTAATAGAATTTAGAGATCCTATATGCCTTGGCCCGAACATATTGGCATCTCTTTGTTGGAGTTCTTGACAGCTTTTCCGCCATGTTTGTTTTGCTGGCTAAGTGCCATTGCGCGTCGCTGCTAAGCACAAAACGCCGCCAGGGCGCATACACTTGGGAAGAGCAATACAGGCTAACTTCATCGCCAAAATTGAGCTACAGAGGATCCGGAAAGTGGCACTCTTCTCACGTGGATGCTCGTAGCAAGTAAGAGCGGGGAAGCGCGAGCACTCGAAACAGCAAAACTTGGGATGAGACCACGGCGGAACTGCGGAACTGGCTGCGACAGCAAGACAGTCCGAGCCGCACATGGAACGACCATGATGACTCATAGGATTGGGAGCTGGGAGTGTGGTTCAGTTGCAGAGGACTTCGATGGGGCCCTATAAGCCCTAAACCCTGAAGCCTGAATCCTATAAACCCTAAACCGATGTACGAAGATTCCCATTGATCTCTATTGACCTCGCACCGCATCGGGTTGGAAAGTTGCTCTTGAGGGCATGTCGGCGATCTGTATCCACGGGGGTGGAGTGCTTTTGAGAGGTCGTCCCCTGAAGCCCGAAACCCTAAACCCTAAACCCTAGACCCTAAACCCTAAACCCTTAAACCCTAAACCCCCTGCATCCCCAAGATCGTTGAGACGGTGCCTTTCGTCCTTCTGACGGACTTCATCTTTACGGTCTAGCTTCAAGGGTTCAATGCTGTTGATGGTATAAATCCTGCATTACCCATAATACGAAATGTGCCATAATTCCCACCGTTTAGGGTCCTGAAGGTAATGCAGGATTTCATATCATCAACAGTAGTTTACAGATTCGCAGGAATTGATTGTTTCTGCCGCTATAGCCTTAGCCGTTGAGCCCCCTTTTGAACCGCTACTGTAACATGTCCTAACGAAGCCCTATGAAGAGCCCGAAAAAGCCCACGCACTCAGTTTTTCTGATGCACGGGCTGGCAGCGCTTACGGCGTTGGACGCCGGACGATCTTGCAGGCAGGCTGCGATGGGATTTAGGACATAGAACCCTAAACCCTACCTTAACCCCTAATAACCTACCTTTTTAAGGACTTATATAAAGGAATCATAATAAGGAACCCTAACAAGGTAGGTTATTTGAGTCCAGGTAAACCCTAAACCCTATAAACCCTAAACCGTTAACCCTATAAACCCTATAAACTCATAAACCCTAAGCCCTTAAGAGTGTCGGTTTTAGTGCTGTGGCTTCGGAGACACAAGCCTACTTTACAAGAGTTGGAGTTTGCAGATGTTTCTATCCGAAGAGCTATGCCCTAGGTTTCGGGTAAACCCTAGATACATCCGACAGTGGAGACTAACAGCCCGAAAAAGCCTAAACCTCAAATCTAAAGCTGGAGACTACAATCCCCGAAACGCCTAAACCCTAGGCCCCACAGGCCCGACACCTCCAACTGTTAGAACACTGTTAGACATCTGTGGACTAAATTCCCCAAACCCCTATATACCCTAGGCCCTGCACCTTAAACTGTCGACATCTGTGGACGAAATTCCCCCCAAAACCCCCTGACCAGGTGCGAGACCGACGCGCCTTTCGCGGATACTCTTCGCAAGCGTTCCGCCCTCGGCTCTAGCACCCCACAAGTGTGTAAAGGCTCCTGATGAAGAGTCAAGCTCTGTGGAGCATTCCAGCGGGCATTCGGGAGCTTAGCAATATTCAGTATTAGCATTCCACAGGGCTCTGCACTATGATTATGAGTAGTAAACTGCCCTCCAAAACCCGATTGTCATTCTTACCGTCCATAGTATTTTAGCATTCTCCAGTATAACGTGTACTATGACCACATATTCGTTGGTTGTGGCTCCAAGCAGTACCAAGACTCACTATGGACTTCAAGCCACCTGTACACGGCATTCCGATGTCATGACGGTATGTATGTAGAGTTTTGTGGTGCGGAATCGGCTTGCTGGTGGGGGTATGCATGAGTTGTTGGACTTCGGAAGCATATCCCGGAACACCCGATATGAAACCTGTTGCCCCCAATCCTTCAAATTCAATGCCTGCTTCCGAGCTTGCGCCGTAGAGCTAAGGCAAGTCAGACGTCACCACGCCGACGACCACTAGTTACTGCCTGCGACCACGATGACGACGACGACGACTGCTGCTACTACAACTACAGTGACTACAGCTGCACCCTTCTCCGCCATCCTGCTACCACTGTTTGTGCTACCATGCAAGGAGCCGCCATAAGTAGGTAACTCCCCAATACCCGAAATTCAGAATCCGAAAGCCCTCCCGGAGTAGGTGCTTGTTACGGAAGCTAGATCCATAGGCAGGCATTGCTTGCATGCTTGCAGTCTTCCGGATCCTACCTTCCGACGGCGAAGCTGCAGGTATCTGCAAGCAGTCGCTGATCACTACTGCCCCCGGCCGACAAAGTATCGGCAGGCATCGTGTGTGTTCCGAAACCCCAAACCCCAAAATGTCATGGCTTTTTCGGGAGAAACAATCAAACCATGAAGTCCGCAGGTGATTGTTCTGGATTTAAGCTTACATTCTTCTGGGTTCTGGCCGCTACCCAAGGCGCCGCTCATCTAGAAAGAAAGCCCTTTAGGTTGTTCCGGGCCAGTGTTTACGACTTCAAGATAAGTTTCGGTCCGGGCTGACTCGTCGATGAGAACACATGTGCAAAAAAAGACACTCATAGCGGTATTCCTTTCTATTCCCGCATACTGTACCTCAAGGCTCTATTCGGATGGAAATCCGAAGCCCTGATCGGATCATTCGCATAGGGTTTAGAAATACATCTTACTACAGCTGTTACATACAGTTGATGGTCTAAATCCTGCATTACCCATAATAAGGAATTGTACCATCATTCCCATAGTTTAGGGTCCTTAAGGTCATGCAGGATTTCTATCATCAAGCGTTACACTCTAGACCCTAAGCCCTAAACCCCTAACCCCCCTTATATCATCAGCCGTAGGGACTATATTCAACATCCCAAAGCTTCAAGAACGGCCGAGCCGTTGGGTCCAGAGCTCTCTGGGGCATCCCAGAAAGTTGGAGCATGGATTTAGGATGATTAGTGTTAGGGTTTAGGGTTTAGGGTTTAGGGTACCCTAAGGCTCAAAATGGCCCAAAAGCCTTATATAGCATGGTCTTTGGGCCCAAAAGCCTCAAAATATAAGTCCTCAGAGCCTTAGGGGTTATGCTTTACCTTAAGGGCATGGCATGAGGGTTGTAATGTTCCAACTTTAGGGTTTCTGTTTTTTTCGCCTGAATCTTCCTGTAGCCCCAGAGCAACTGCAGGGAGATTCAAGTTCTGGGTCTACCTACAGTCTCCATGGTAGTTCCTTTTTTGGTTTAACCAATTATATATTAAGGAACCTAAAAGGTAACCCCAAAAAGGAACTGCAATGGAGACTATAGGTAGTCTAGACCTTACAGACCCTAAACCCTAAACCTCGAGTGCCCGGCTCCGGGTTGAAAGCATCCTGGATTTGGGGCTTTGAGTTTGGGGCTTTGGGGTTTAGAGTTTATAAGGTTTAGGGTTTCGGGTTTGAGTTGGGCTTTGAGTTTGGGCTTTGGGGTTTAGGGTTTATAAGGTTTAGGGTTTCGGGCTTGAGTTTGGGCCTTGAATTTGGGTTTAGGGTTCGGGGTTTAGGGGGATTTGGAGCTGGAAGACTGCAGGTGTGGAGCCAATCCCGCGGCAGGCCCTCAGAGGGGGACGGAATCTGTTCTGGACTGTTGGGGCAAGATTAGGATTTCAGGCATTTCGGCTTCTTCATGGAGGATTCAGCATCGCATCTGCCCAATACTTGGAGACTTCTAACAAGGGTACTATTCAGATGCCCCGGCGATTGCCACGCTGGTGCACTCTGAGTGTTTGTCTTCAGCCATACCGGAGGGATCGTGTTCTGGGGGTCGAGTATACCTACAGTCTCCATTGTACTTCCTTTTTTTGTTTAGCCAATTTTATATCAAGGAACCGAAAAGGGTAACCCCAAACAGGAACTACAATGGAGACCATAGGTACAAACAAGAATAGCCCCAAACAGTTCTGGAGGCCGTCCCAGTTTCTGGGTTTTCACCCGTACTTTCCCAGGCTTTCTATGCCTGCGTAGTCCTGCGTACCTGTTCTGTGTGGATTCCCCCGAAAGGACCGGGTGCTAGACTTGATGGAATGTCTTCAAAGCCTGTTCTACTTTGTTGGCTCGGGTGGTATATGGGTAGTTCCCTAAACTAGGGTACCCTTTTATAGGCCCCCAAAATAGTATGTATTGGGACCTGTGTAATATTCGGCCAGGGGAAGACGTATCTCAAGCTGCCGCAGCCGACAGTTGCTGTAGGGGCTCACTACGTCAAACCTCGAGGAATCCCCAAACCCTAAACCCTACATGGCGAGGTCAACTGTAGCACATTGTGGTATTGTGGGGTTGGAGCTCGTGGCTGTTTGATTCTTGGTTCTGGATGGCCCTTTCGGCCCTTGCCTAAACAACATATGTACTATGTTAGGGTTTAGGGGTTAAGGTTATAGGGTTTAAGGTTTTAGGGTTTAGGGGTTTAGGGTACCTGGACCCAAAGCTGTTTTAGTCTTACAGCTTCCTTACTTGCCCAGAGGGAGAGCTCTAAACTTCAGGTTTGAGCTTTGTAGACCTTAGGCCCTAAACCCTAAACCCTAGACCCTAAACCCTACACCCTAAACCCCTAAACCCCTAAAACCCCCTAACCCCTAAGCCCCTAAACCCCTAAACCCCTAAACCCTACACCCTCATCATGCCATGGTAGTGCACATGGGGCCCTCTGGCTCTTGGCGAGGTCCTTGTGTTCTAACCCTAAACCCCTAAACACCTAACCCCTAAACCCTAAACCCCTAAACCCTAAACCCCTATAAACCCCTAAACCCTAAACCCCTAACCCCTAAACCCCTAAAGCCCGAAACCCCTAAAACCCTAAACCCCTAAAACCCTAAAACCCTAAACCCTAAAGCCCTAAAGCCCTAAACCCCTAAACCCCTAAACCCTTAAAGCCCTATCAACCCCTAAACCCCTAAACCCTAAACCCCTAAACCCCTAAAGCCCTATAAACCCTATAAACCCCATAAAACCCAAACTCTGCCTCCCGGAGAGGTCCTTGTTTGTTTGGCGGCCGGTGCCGCCCAGTGACGCCTTTGTCGCTCTGGGCATGGCGATCGCCTCGGGCAGTTGGAGTTTCAAGTAGGGTTTAGGGTCTAGGGTTCAGGGTTTAGGGTTGAGGGTTTTGGGTTTAGGGTTTTGAGTTAGGGTTTGGTTGTGGGTTTCAGTGGTTAGGTGTTGGGTTTCAGGACTTGGGGGTTCTTTAGGTTTCAGGAATATCTATGGGTTTCAGGGCTCAGTTTTCTGGGTTTAGGGTTGAGGCTTTAGGCTTTTGGTTTCAGGGTTAAGGGGGTGTAGGATGGGTCTTCCTAATCAAGAAGCAGGGCCTTGAGGGGCCTGCGAGCTGGAGACTTTTGGAATCCCTGCTCGTGTGTGGTGCAGCCACTGTGGTGAGCTGCCAAACTCTTGAGGACGATAGCCCTAAACCCCTAGACCCTGAACCCCCAAACCCCTACACCCCTAAACCCTGAACCCTAAACACCAAACCCTAAGCCCTAAAACCCTAAAACCCCAAAACCCTAAAGCCCCAAACCCTAAAGCCCTAAACCCTGAACCCACGACCTTCGGGTGGCCGGGTCGACGATTCCGGGTCCTAGCCAGCGGCAGCCTGTGGCTGCGGCACTTCAGGATCTGCTGGATCCTTTAAGCTTCCCAACCTTTAGGGTTTGGGGTTTAGGG